>PITA01028562.1:0-19175 GCA_004023965.1 Spilogale gracilis | reverse complement strand
TTCTGGGGCTGCCCACACACACGGGGGACGCTCACGTTTGGGGGCTGCCCACACGCCCGCGGGGACGCTCACGTTCAGGGGCTGCCCACATGCCCGGGAGCTGCCCACACGCCCGGGAGCTGCCCACACGCCCGGGGGCTGCCCACACGCCCGGGGGCTGCCCACACGCCCGGGGGCTGCCCACACGCCCGGGGGCTGCCCACACGCACGGGGGCTGCCCACACGCTCGGGGGCTGCCCACACGCACGGGGGCTGCCCACACGCTCGGGGGCTGCCCACACGCTCGGGGGCTGCCCACACGCTCGGGGGAGCCCACACGCACGGGGGCGCCCACACGCTCGGGGGCGCCCACACGCACGGGGGGGCCGACGTCTTTCCTTTTGACAAAGCTTATCTCTTGTGGGGCTGGTGGTTTTGGCGTCTGTCTGAGAACCCATTGCCCAAGCTGAGAGCAAGCAGACTTTCTAAGAGTTTTGTAGGTTTAGCTCTTCTCTCTGGTGGTTGATCCATTTTGAGTCACGTCTTCTCCGAGAGATGAAAATCCCCGTGGGCACTGCCGCCTCTGGCTCTCAGCCCAGAGCAGAGATTCAAGTGGGTCTTCGTCCTTCAGTCCGGGGTGGGGGGTGTCCCCCGTTGTTCTGAGTGGAGCCCCACTGGAGGCTGTCCCGGAAAAGGGTAGGGACGTTGGCGGGCAGGATGGGACTGGACTTGATGACAAGCAGCCGGGTGGTCAGGAAGCTGGCCACCTCGGCTTCTCCTAAATGTGCCCGCTTCCCCTTTGGAGAGTCTTAGAATGACCTGCGTGTGTTTCTCTCCCAGATGCGGACTTGACGGTCACTGAAGCAGGCAGCGCCGACAGCCGTGGGGAGAGGGCCGAGCTCTTCGGCCACGTGGATGAGAGTCTCCTGGGAGGAGAAGCCAGCTACCTGGGCCCGCCCCTGACCCCCGAGAAGGAGGAAGCCCTGCACCAGGCCACCGCCGTGGCCAACCTGCGGGCAGCGCTCATGAGTAAGAACAGCCTGCTGTCCCTCAAGGCCGACGTGCTCGGGGACGACAGCTCCCTCCTGCTGGACTACTTGCCCAAAGGCACCCGCGCCCTGTCCCGTAAGTGCGCTGGCCCGAGCAGCGGGGAGCCGGGGAGGGCCTGCGTCCGTGCCGAGTCCCTCAGGGGCTGTGTCCAGGCCCCGTGTGCCGGCCGCGCAGGGGAACGGTGCCTGACGTGCGGTGGACGGCAGTTGATGTGGGATGTGAACAGCGAGCACTTGTTTGAACGTTTCAGACCGAAATCGAGGCATCTGAACAAAAAACCTTGTTGAGCATAGATGTGCAGGGCCTGGAAACGGGCCAGCGTGAGTCAGGCAGGCGGGATGGGGACAGGGCCTCTGTGCCAAGGGCCAGGCGCGGGCTCCCTCTGCTGGCCCTGATCCTGCCTCCGTGCCCAGGTGCCCATGTCCTTGCTCTGTCTTTGCTAGATGACGCCGCTCACACTTCAGTGTTTTTAAAGGAGTTGGATGTTCTTTACTGCTTAAATGTCTCCGGCCAGAGCCCGGTTGTGCGGGAGCGAATAGCAGGCTGACTGAGAAGCAGCCACGCAGCGGGTCCCCTGCCCCCAGACTTTCCTACCCCGACGGCACACATGAGCATTTGGCCTTTTCCTCTAAAGGCCTGGGAGCCCGCAGGGTGCCAGCCCAAGTCAGATGCTCTGAAGACCAATCTGGGGACGCTCCCGGACAGTGGTGGCTGTTGGGACGGTGTCTCTGCCCAACGTGGGGAGACACACTGTGTTCAGTTGGCGCCCTCCGTGGGTGTGGAGGGAACGAGGTGCAGGGGCCCAGCCCAGAGCAGGAGGCCTCGAGAGCAGAGGGGCACCCGGCAGCTGGTTTCATCACCTGCACGGGAGGAAGAAAGGCTGCCTCCCATGTTGGGGATTTGGGAAGAGCATCTTTGTTTTCATTTTGACTCTAATTAAAAAACAGCAACAACAGTATTTCTACAAGTTTGTTTTCATAAGCATTAAAATCCCCGAAATTTCTCTGTTGGAGCCATGAAATCCGCTTGTGGCTAATAAAGAGGCGAGTGGGAGCTACACTTCTGTTTCTTCCCTTCCCAGCATGTCCTTAGGAGCCCACGGTCCGAGCAGCCTGGAGGCCACGCTCGGTTCACACGGCTCGGCTGGGAGGTCAGGCCCCATGAGGAACACCTCCTGCATGGCTATGTGGCTTTCGGCCACATTTAGGCCTCATTGCCCCATCTGAAAAATGCATCACACAGCTGTTGGGAGTTTAGGACAAAGTAGCATCTGTGAACCCTTGAGTGCATGCTCCCGAATGCTGGTCCTGCCCCTCTGCCCCCCCCTCCCCCGTCTGGGCTTGTGCCCTGGCCAGGGCTGCTGGGCCTCTGTGACCCCAGGGCACCGGGGACTGATGGGGCAGCTCCTGTGCATCTCGGGGGAGGGGCCTGTGCAGACCCCACTGGGAATTTGTGGCTGTGTGGAAAAGTGGACCAAACACTAGTTGGTCCCCCTGTAACACGCCTAATGCATGTGTGAGCGCCCCACGTCATAGGCTGCGGGTGGGCCAGACCAGTGCCCACCTCTGCCTCCAGGGTGATTTTGGAAGGAAGGGTGGTTTTCGGTGCTTCCCACTTGCCTCCTGTGTGGGCCAGGGGTGCGCCTGTGCTGGGAGGTACGCCAGACCCGCTCTGGACCCTGATCCCGTGTGCGCCGGCGGCTACCCTGCCGTGGGGCCACTCCGTCTGGGCCCCACTGCGCCCGGGGACCCAGACCCTCCTGCTGTAGGCCTCGCACCTGAGGGAAGCCCCACGGGCTTGGATCTGCGGGGTGGACTTTTCTCCATGAGCTTCTTCCTTGTGTGTGGGTCATTGCACACTGTCACTACATCTCCATGCAGGGCCGAGGTGTGCCATGGACACCACCTGATTGTCAGACTCTTCTTTTCACAGTCTGGAGGGTGTAAGGAGAGCTGGGAAGCAGAGTCCTCTCCTGTTTATTTTCAGTGCATTTGTGGCTAATTCCAAGTGAAGTCATCTGGCGGGTTTTGGTATTTTGTTATTTTGTTACGTTATAATCTCTTTGCCTTTTTTTTTTCTCTTAAGATTTTATTTATTTATTTGACAGAGAAAAACACAGCGAGAGAGGGAACACGAGCAGGGGGAGTGAGAGAGGGAGAAGCAGGCTTCCCGCCGAGCAGGGAGCCCGATGCGGGGCTGGATCCCAGGACCCCGGGATCACGACCTGAGCCAAAGGCAGACGCCCAATGACTGAGCCACCCAGATGCCCCTTTATCTCCGTGCTTTTAATATTCTAACTTCCCTATTTTTCTACCTACCAGAGGCAGAGGGGCCAGAGAACTTGGTGGGAAAATGGTTATTTAAAAATATTATTTTCTGACATCCTAAGTATAGTCTGTTGCCAGGTATATACTAAAATGAGGAATGAAAATATCTGGATAAAGACTTTGTTTCCCCTAACGTTGAGGTCAGCTGCCGTTGCGGCCGGCCCCCTCTCTGGCGGGTGGCCTGGCGGAATCAGGCCCACAAAGGCCATGATGAAGAGGTGGTTGTGGCAGCCTGTCCGGGCACCTGCTTGGAGATGTGTGTCCCTGCAGAGGGCACCAGAAATAGCTCCGTGGCCCGAGCCACCGTTATGTATTGTGAGATCGTGAGAGGGAGCCGAAGTGACTCCGCTTGCTGTCCGTCTCTCTGCTCCGTGCTGTCCAGTCTATAGGTGCAGTTTCTCTAAGCTCTGGTGGTGAAGTGTCGGGACAGACAGAAGCCCGTGTCGGTCTCCTTTTGCCACTTCTGCTGGTTTCTAGGTGCACCCTCGTCGGCAGGAGCAAGTGTCCAGCTGAATGCGGTTGGCAGGGCCTGGCTCCGGCGACATGGTCACGTGTCTCTCCCCTCGTTCCCCACCGCCGGCTGGCCCCAGCGCCCAGGCACCCCGCGTGGCGGCTGGCATCGCCAGCCTGCAGGGCAGGAGACCGAGTGTGCGTGTGGGGTACTTAATGGTGCATCCGAAGAGACACTGAGAGCAGAGCTGGGAAGGCCACCGTGTGTCCCACTGAGCGTGATGCCCCAGCTCCGGCAGCACTTATCGTTCTGGGTGGCCTGGAACCTTCTAGGGACGGTCTCATGGGTCTCATCACATTGGCTTGGCTATTGGATTCAGCACATGGTTTATTTCTTGATCCACAGTCTTACCGATTAAAGAAGCTTTTGTACTTTTTATTCTGATTTAGCTGAACTTGATTCTCTGACTTTTATTACATGCTCCATGGTAGGCGAACCCCCTACCTGCTTGTAGTCACGGTTCAATGACTAGACGCTGTGAGAAGTTTGGCAAGTGGTTCTGTTTTACAAGTTGTGTCTGTGAGCGTGCCCTGGTCTGGGTGGAACCTTGACACCCGCATCACCTCCTTAGGCCCTCAAAAAATGCCTCACGCCTGCGAGTCACTGCTTGACTTCCCCGGAACAAACTGGAGGGAAGGAGGGCTCACTGTGGGTCCGGGAGGATGAGTGTCCCATAAAGTTGTCACGTCCTTCCAATAGCCCAGGTGACCTGAGAAGCGTTCTCCCTGATTGTTTTAGCTGTCTGACCCGTAGATATCACTTTTGAAAAGAGTTGAGGATTTTCCCCTAAGAGTTTTAGCTGGTACTGCTCCATCTGAGTAGAAGGGCAAGCCAGGCTCCTTCCCACTCTCTCAGGGAGGGAGGACTTGAAAGGTCCTCAGGGAGCAGCGACAGGGGTTCTTGGCATGGGACCGGGCAGAGCCACTGGGCCGTGCTGTCCCTTCCTGACCCCTGTGTCCATGGGCAGGCCCAGACGTCTGGGGCACTTGGCGGGAAACAGCTGAAGGGGTTTCTGTTCTGACTGTGGTTTAAAGAGGATTCCTCACCGTGTATGAAACACAAATCAAGGACCTTTCCTTGATTCTGGATCGACATGTTTAGATAAACAGCCCGCTCAACACGCCTTGGAGTGTTTTCCGGAAGATCGCTTCTCAAGGTGTGCCTGGGCTCCGCGTTCTCACGACGTGTCCTGACCGGCTGTGCTAGAACCCTGTGTCATAATCATTACGCTTCGGGGAGAGAGACCCTCACCCCAAACAAGTCACGTGTGGAGACCCCTGCTGTTCAGGGTTGTCGAGCTGACAAGAGATGCCCAGACGCCCAGCAAGACCCAGGCTTTGGCACACGGCATGGCTCCGCTCACGGCAGCAAGACCAGACGCCCGCTTCCGGAGCTCTGAACCAAGCCCGCCAGCTGGCGTTCGTTCACGTGGGTGAGACTCGTTTCCTGTGTTCCCAGGGCCTGGCACCAGCCCGAGTCCCTCTTTGGGGGAATGCTGATCGCAGAGCAGAAGCCCCTCCCTCTGGCCCCTCCGCCCTCCACCCAGAGCCCGGGATGCCCGCCCTGGTGAACGGCCAGGCCGAGCCCAGGACAGCGCTGCCCCCCCAGCCCAGGTAAGACGTGAGAGGGGCCGCCCGCCCAGCACGACGTGCCCTCAGCTCCGCATGTGGCAGGTGTGTCCCTTCCGTGTGCCCGGCGTGTTCCTGGCTGCTCAGGGGCTCACAAGGAGTTTCTGTGCCAGAAGTCGAAGCCGTCGTGCGCACTATCTCTTCTGCACGCTCAGCTCAGCCGGCTGCAGTAACTGTCACACACCCGCTTATGCAGACTTAGGATGCCGATGTGTATACGTAGACACGGGGTCATCAATGCGCAGCGTGACGTCGTTTCCGGGTGATAGCTGTGTCGCCCGCCCCCCCCCCCCCCCCCGTGGCCGCGCTCCCAGCGCTGTGCTTCTCATTTTCCATGTTTATAGAATGTAAACTTATATTTAAATTGATTTAAATGCAAGCACACCTTTGTATGGAAGTGAAGAGGTTTCTCTGAGGAACGTTTCCCCTCGTGGAAGGACATTTGGCTCAGGCAGCAGCAGGTCTAAATCTCTGGCGCCCACTGCTCTTGAGGCAGCTTTGCAGGCGGTGCCCGGCGGTTGCGTGGCCATCACGGATTCAGGGCCTCGGGGACCCCAGGAAGGTCACGCAGAACAAGGTGTCCTTCCTGTTCCTCAGGGCAGAGGGGTTGTTTATAAAGAAAGGTCTGTTAGGTTTATTTGTCTCCCTGAAGAAAAATAAATCTTTAAGAAGAGCTTAACCATAGATTTTGGGCTTTGCCTTTTTTTTTTAAAGATCTTATTTATTTATTTCACAGAGAAACACAGCCAGAGAGGGAACACAAGCAGGGGGACTGAGAGAGGGAGAAGTAGGCTTTCTGCCAAGCAGGGAGCCCGATGTGGGACTCGATCCTGGAACTCCAGGATCATGACCTGAGCCGAAGGCAGACGCTTAACAACTGAGCTACCCAGGCGCCCCTGGGTTTTGAAATTAAGGAAATGATTCCTCCATTGGCTTCTCCAACAAGGTGGTTTTGGTGGGAGTTGTGTTCTGTTAATGATTTAACAGAATTTTTAAATTTCTGTGTATTTTTCCTTTGAGGATTTTTCCTTTGAGTGTCTGTCCAGTGAGAATCGATGGGAGCCTTCCTTCCCAGATGTGGCACGAGGTCACGGTGTCATCACATCTGAACACCTGTAACTTGTCTCTCTTGTTCTAGATCGATGCCCCTTGACACCTGGAGCCCTGGGCTCAGCAGTGAGGCCTCCCCTGGGGTTGGCCCCCGCTGGCGCCTGGGTGGGGCTTTGTGGGGGCCGCAGGCCTGCCCCGAATGCCTGGGGCCTTTTTACAGCACGCTGTGTGGCCATTGCCCCTCTCCAGGCCTGCTGGGCTCACCTCGAGCTCCAACAGCCTTACCGTGAAGTCAGCAAAGGAGCCACAAGGGACGTGCCCTATGGACCCAGGTGCCTCTGCCGAACAGGGCATCTTCCAGGCTGGAGAGCCTTAACCCAACCCCCTTGTCTGTGCAGGAGCAGACATTCCTGAGGGCCTCTCTGCGGTGGCCAGGCCTGGTGTTCAGGTTGGGTGGCCACTGGGTGATGGCAAAGGCACATCGGGACCGGGCCAGCTATGGGAGTTGGGACTAGGCATCAGTGTGGGGCTTTGAGGCTGGTACTTTCTGAGTCCTCCGCTGGCAGCCAGGAGGAGGCCTCTCAGGTGGGGCCGGGGACAGAAGTGTGTCCAGCCTCCCGCCGAGGGCTTGGGGTTCACCCGGACTGTGTAACGTTGCCAGCCATGGGGGCAGAAGAGCAGGCCCCCAGCCCTTGTAAAAGGAGCCAAGTAGCTCTAGCCCCATGCGATCTGGAAATACACAGGGACAAAGCCTTGCCGCTGTGTTCTTGACATGCGTGTCTTGGCATCTCTCTCCAAGGAGACAGCCGTTGGTGGAGAATTGCTGAAGCCACGCTTCTTTTCAGAAAGAGCACCTATGTTTGCTATTGCCCACCTTTGATGGATGTCTTCGGTTCCATGTCTGCTCCGTGGTCCTGGATGGGGGGTTGTTCAGGACCTAGGGGCTCACATTTCCCAAGCAGCGTGTGGTTTCCTTGGAAGGAAGCAGGAAGCCCTCTGGCATCAGGAGAGGCAGGTTGGTTTCTGAATCCTTCCTTGTGAGTCTAGGGGGCAGCTCCCCACCTCCAGACCACATCTCGGGCGTGGCTGTGGCTGGGCCTGGTCTGAGAGCCATCTCAGCTGCCCCTGCCAGGCCCACTTGCTGTGGGCTTTACCATTATTAAGGAAGTTCCGAAGACAGAGGAAAGCCAGGTTGTCAGAGAGGCTTAGAGAGTTGTTGTCAAAGTGTTAGAGGACCAGTCAATGCTGATCACCCTTCCAAGAGATCCCGGCCTCGTGGCTTTTATGTCAGTCCCTGTTTGCTCTTGAATTGTCATGGTGGGGTCTTCGAGCTGGGAGGTCTCAGGAATTTTATGTTGAAGTATGGACACACTGTGGCAGAAGTAGCCTGTGTAGACATTTGTGTTCTTGAGTTCACTGGGTGGGGACACAGAGGCCCTGTGGCTGCTTTTCCTTTTATTTGGGTCACTTGGCTTTTCCCTAAGGCGGATGAGGTGTGGACTGGTGGCTCACAAGGACACCTACTTGGTGAGGGTCTGTCTGTGCCAAAAGGCTTTTGTTACAATTTTAACATAATTGTGGCACCTGGCTGGCTCGGTTGGCAGACCATGAAATTCTTGATGTTGGGGTTGTGAGTTCAAGCCCCACTTTGGCTGTGGAGATTACTTACAAATAAAAAAAATCTTTAAAATGCTGAAACAATTAAAACATTTCAGACAGGTTCCATAGTACCTGAAAGAAATAAGTTTGTAGAAAGAAAAATAAAGAAGTAGGTTGTAGTAGATGGTCCAATGGCAAGGGGCCTGAGAGCCATTTTTAGAATAGAGAGCTGTCTGATTCTGTTCTTACATCTAACCTTATTTCCTTTAAAACCGTGCAGCTGTTTAACATGGGATTTTCTGCACGTGTATTTAGATATTTCACCTCTTGTATTTTGTTGAATTTCTCATTGAAATGTTGTGGCTCATGATTGATTTCAAAGAGTTTTTTTTTTTTTTAAATGTATCAGGAAAATATATCAAGTATGTAACAGGAATCTCTTTCAACACAGAGAATTTCAGTAATAAAAGGTTCTTGGGTGTATTTACTGGCATAAAACAAGCTCCATGTCTGCGTTCACTTTGGGGCATGCAGTGTCTCTGCCGTGTTCACTCGGTGGGAGATGACAGATGCTCAATTCGGTCGCTGTGGACGTGTGTGTGGACAGACACGGAGACTGCTGCTCATGGAGGGATAGTAACTTACTAACCTATGTTGTATGTAAAATATAGAATCTATATAAAATACATAGTCTAGACTATCTCTATTGGTAGAGCATGTGACTCTTGATCCTGGGGCTGTGAGTTCAAGCCCCATGGAGGGTGTCATGTTTACCAACCCCCAACCCCAGAAAACAAACCCCAAGCTTGAAATCTGTAATCTAGTGTTGATTCCTGTTGGTCTTGCACTTGCCCAGAACTCCAGTGCTATGGAAAGGACGTTGATTTATTTTAAAGAAAACACTTGAGGAAAACCTTCTGAACTTCTAGTTTTCACCCTAACAGCTTGTATTGGGCTTACTCTCCAGGCAAAATCTGTTTGAGAATTTGGCCAACACACACACACACACACACACACACACAGACACGTGCACACACATACACAGACACACACACAGACATACAGACACATACACAGACACACATACACAGACACACACACAGATACATACACAGATACACACATACACACAGAGACACACACATACACTCACTTACACATACACACAGAGAGAGACACACAGACACATATACACATACACACAGATACACACACATGCACATACACACACATGCACACACAGACACACACACACACCCCTGGAGGCTGACCAGCACAGGGGGACTCCAAGAGCTATGTTTTCCACCCAGATTTCCCAGATTTGCTGCTGGCCTAGTTCCCAAGCCCTGGACCAGCGTACCCCATGGCATGGAGACAGAGGGTGTCCCTCAGGGCACCCAGGGTAGCTGGGACTGGAAGAGCAAAGTCTCAAAAAGCAGGAAGCCACAGAGACAGAACCCCCAACTTCTTAGCCTTACATAGAACAACACTCCAGAATCCCAGTGAAAACAGGCCTGCCGCATAGGGGAGCAGAGCAGATTCCCATAGCGGCGTAGCTCTGGGACACAGCAGAGACTGTGCAAACTCATGGAGGGTCAAGGAGACAAGGGAGATAGCCCAGGGGCACCACCAGTCATCCCAGTCAGAGAAGTATGTGACTTCATCTCAGGGTTATGAGTTCCTGCCCCTCGTTGAGTGTAGAGATGATTATGTAAACAAATAAAACTTAAAAAGAAAACAATAAGGGAGACACTGTGGGCTTTCACTGGAGACCCTGGATGGGTCACACCTTGACGTGAGAGCTTCTCCCTCAGAGTAAGACCAAAACCAGATTCGAGCAACCCCAGCGATGGCTAATGTGACGCTCTGCGGGGTGAAGGTTCGTCCTACCAAGCCTGTCTGCTCAACAGAAGCGACAGCAACAGCAAAACCAACGCCTAACTGCCTTTGAAAGAGTGACAGCCTGGGAAGTGCCCCTGCTGGCCTTGCCATGCTCCATGCCTCACAGAAACAGCCCCGTGATGGAGTCCCACCCGTGAAAGCAGACGGGAAGATGCCCGGTACTGATATGTTCTGGAAATGAAAATAAAATGCCTGAAGTTAAGAATTCATTGCATAGTCGAATAGCAGTCTGGACACGACGTGCAACAGGGTTGGTGAACTGGAAGCATGGGAAACGTCCAAGCTGAAGCTTGTAGGGAAAAAACAAGAGGGCACCTAGGTGGTTCAGTGGATAAGCGTCTGCCTTTGGCTCAGGTCATGGTATCAGGGTCCTGGAGTTGAGCCCCACTTTGGGCTCCTAGCTCGGTGGGGAGTCTGCTTCTTGCTCTGCCATTCCCCCAGCTCGTGCTCTCTTTCTTTCTCTGTCAAATAAGTAAATACATTTTTTTTTTAAAAAAAGGAAAAGAAACAGAAGAATGGGTAAAAAGCAAAGAGACACACAAAACAGGGTGAAAGTGTATAACACATGGGGCACCTGGGTGGCTTGGTTGGTTGGGTGACTGCCTTCAGCTCAGGTCATGATCCTGGAGACCTGGGATCGAGCCCCGCATTGGGCTGCCTGCTTGGCAGGAAGCCTGCTTCTCCTTCTCTTCCTCCCCCTGCTTGTGTTCCCTCTCTAGCTGTGTTTCTCTCTGTCAAATAAATAAATAAAATCTTAAAAAAAAAAAAGTGTGTAACACATGCATAATTGGATTTCCAGAGGAGAGACGCAGAAACGGGACAGGACAGCCCCCAAAGAGAGCAGTTCAGTGTACCAAAGCTGATGAAAGACACCAACCTACAGACTCAAGAAGCTCTGGAAAGGGTGCCTGGGTGGCTCAGTTGGTTAAGTGACTGCCTTCGGCTCAGGTCATGATCCTGGAGACCCGGGATCAAGCCCCACATCGAGCTCCCTGCTCGGCGGGAAGCCTGCTTCTCCCTCTCTCACTCCCCCTGCTTGTGTTCCCTCTCTGGCTGTGTTTCTCTCTGTCAAATAAATAAAATCTTAAAAAAAAAAAAAAAAAAAAAAAAAAGAAGAAGCTCTGGAAACCCGGAGCAGAATGAATACCAGACAGAAAACAGTATCTGGGACCATGATCATCACACTACTGGAAACCAATGACAAAAAAAAAAATCTTAAAAGCAGCCGGTGAAGGACAACGCTGCTTCCCAGGGAGCCAGGCTGAAAACAGAGTCTTCAGCAGAGGGCCAGGGAGGTTGCTGCCCATGCACTTGCTGCGGTGTTGTTCACCGAGGGGCCGAGCGGAGACGCTGTCATCCACACAGACCGAGATTGTGCGTCCCCAACCACGCGTGGAAGCCAGCCCTCAGTGACAGCGGGAGTGGCCGTGCACATGACACAGAGCATCTCGATAGTTGAGAACAACACTTATAGTTTCTTGTGGGGTTTTTTAACAGAAATCAGAGTATAACACAAGATGCTGACAGCGCGAAGGGTCCAGGACAGATGAACTTGACTGTTGAAGGCTTCTGGCATTCTTCCTGAAGTCACATGAATAATGGCAAAGGCTTATGAAGAGAAAAGAGTGGAATACTATTTGACTCATTTGAAATAAAACAAGTGGGGAGGAGTAAAGGACAAAAGGAAAACATGCTCAGATGGTAGGTTTCACCTGGCTGTGTCCATTATTACACATGGATTAAACACTCCAATAAAAAGATGAAAAAAATCTGCTTTGAAAAAAGTTCAATTTGTAGGTGACATAATTCATAGATAAGAATACAGAAAGTGTTTTTAAAGCGAAAAGATAAGATAAATCAAGGAGGGATGGCTGGGTGGCTCAGTCGGCAAAGCGTCTGCCTTTGGCTCAGGTCCTAGTCCTGGGGTTCTGGCATCAAGCCCCAAGTCTTTTCCCCTGCTCAGCGGGGAGTCTGCTTGTCCATCTGCCTCCCCCTGCCTGTGGTCGTGTTCTCGTTAGCGTGTACTCTCTCTCTCAAATGAATAAAAAAATCTTTTAAAAAAGGATAAACCAAGGAAACCCCTAAAGGAAGTCTTTAATCTTAATATCAAAGTAAACTGAAGAATTATTACTCAAGGGGCCTCATGTAATGATGAAGGGGTCAGTTCTGGAGGAAATGTAACAGGCCCAAATGTGCTTGCCTAATTTTAAAATGTATGATGTAAAAGTTGACCATGGTCAAAAGAGAAAGATGAATCCACGTCCCAGTGGGAGATTTTTGACACATTTTCCCAGTAATTGATGGGACAGCATAGAAGTAACAGTGAGGATAGAGAAGATGTGAGTGGCTTCCAGGTATTATGTGAACCCCGAATTTCTGTAGTAAATCCACCTGGTCACAAGGGATCATTGTTTTCCTAGATCACTGGATTCAATTTGCTGCTTTGCTTTGACATTTCCTGTCTGTGTTCGGAGAGGTGCTGACCCTGTAACAAGGATTAAGTAACTTGACGTTTACACGGAATCAGTGCAGAGTGTTCCGAGTGCCAGGGAACACTGATAGCGGGTAGATCTTGCGGATGTCACACGCTTGTCACACAGACCATACTGGAATTAGCATCTTCTCTGAGCCCGGTGAGATGATAATTTTTTACAAATCAACAGCAAAAAGATACTGGAATATCCTTCAAACGCTTGGAAATCAAACAACATACTTTTAAATAATGCTCGAGTCAAAGAATAAGTCACAGTGGAAATGGTAAAATATTTTCCACTGAGTGCTATGAAAAGGGAGCCCATCAGGACTGGCAGGGTGCCGCTGAAACAGGGCCAAAGGGGGCCTTGTGCCCGGAGCTGAGCTTAGTCTAATTTGGGGTCAAGGAGTGAGGAGGATAGCAAAGTCAGCAGCAGGAGTGCATGAAAGGGGAGATGTTAGTGGAGTCGAAAGTGGACATGGGCACAACAGTTAAGAAAGCCGAACAGGTTAACAAAACTCATGAGTTCCTGTCAGACGTGGCTGATATAAACAGAAGACGGTGCCAATAGTAAGTAAAAGGCATGAAAAAGAGATCACCGCTAAGATCCTGTAGTTTTTAGAACAACAATCAGAAAATATTGTGAACAATTTATACCAACACATTTGACATGTTGGGGGAATTGGGCAAATTCTGTAAAACACTGGTGCACCGGGAGCTGAAGGGGATGTGGCACAGCACGTAGGGCCCTGCCTGGGACAGCGTGCTCCAGAACTCTGACTGTGTCCTCCTTGGGACCAAAGGGACGGGACCACACAGATGGTCCAGAGCAAGCAGGCTTAGGGTGGCCGGTGTGAACGACTTCAGCTCCAAGGCGTGGGGACCACCCCTCGTCATCGGGTGCTGGCGTGAGTAAGGCAACTCGGTAGTTGGCTTGTATGTGAAAGGCGCAGGTGGAGGAAAGTGACTTTCGGCACTGGCCAACCCTGCGAGGAGCTGTCCCAGGGCCCCAGCGTGCAAGCACTGGGATTCAGGGGGAAAGGTGTGGCTGTCACAGACCGCTGGGGAAGAGGACGGTGGAAGAGGCTGTCCACCCATGGTGTCGGAGTGGCAGGAGTCGCCAGGGGAGCTGACCACAGGCCAGAGTCTGCGGTTCGCCAAGGTTGGACAACCTTTTCAGTATGTGATTCTGAGTGACCTGCACGTTGAGGAGAAAAACAAATCTTGACTTCGAACTCACACCAAGCATAAAAATTAGTTTGGCATGCATCGTGAGCTTAATTATAAAAAACAAATGGTTTTCTAGAAGAGCTAGGACAATAACTTCTTGATCACGGTAGTAGTTTCTAAAGAAGCTCATAAAGAGCACTTGATAAAAACATCATGAAAATTATTATTAACTACAGATACCTTTAAGAGAATAAAAGGCCAGTCATGGGCTGGAGAGAATATTTGCAATAAATATATCTGACAAAAGATTCATATTCAGAATACATAAACCTTTAAAAAAATCTAAGAGGCAGCATAGTAAGTCAAGGAAGAGACGGGAGCAAGCACATCGCCAGCGGGCTCGGCATCTTCAGCTGATGGGAAGTGCAGACAACAGCCTTGAGGGGCAGGCCCTGTATGTAAGGCCGGAGGGCAGAGACAGACCTCCCCTAGGTGTGTGCCCAAGAGAAACGAGAGCCCTGTTCAGTGGAAGGCATGTCTGAGAGCTGTCTGAGCACCACGGTCCATGAGGTCGGGTGCCCCTCGGCGCATTTCTGGGGGAGGACCGTACCACGGAATACAACACAGCAAGAACAAGCTGTGTGGTGACTTTCCCAGGCTTCACTGAGTGAATAAAGGGAACCTGTGTGTATGATCCCACAAATACGAAGCCCTAAAGCAAATGTATGCGATGGAGGGCAGAGCAGTCATCGTCTTTGGGGAGAATGTAGACTAGGAGGAGACCAGGGGGTGCCTTCAGGGCCCTGTGGACGTGCAGAGTCCTGATGTATGTGCAGAGGTAAACATTCAGAGCTGTATGCCTAAGTCAGCTGTATGCACTTCCTGCAAGGTTAGAAAACTTCTCAAAAATAGTTTGGACACATCAGAGCTTCACTATATTCTAACACAAAATAATTGACTGCCTAATAAATTTATTGTTGAAAAAACAAAGTGGGGTTCATGTTCGGATCCATTTCTGAAATGCACTTGGAGTGCAGCCTTTTGGAAATTAATCAGAGGAGGGTAAAAATCCAGATGGTTATGTGAGTGAAGACTTACTTGCCGTTCTGGAGAAACCTCCCTTGTGTACCTGTCTGCAGCCCACAAATCCCATTTGCGTCACCAGTAGTTCCTTGGAGGCTTTGGGGGTGATCATGAAATGGTTCTGGAATAGTCACCTGTGTGTTGGGTCCGAGCCTCCCCTGGTGCTGTGAAGGGCAGGAGGGTGAAGCAGCATACCTGCACATGCACTTCTGCAACTAGAGTCAGATGTTCCCGAGCTGCTTGCTCTGCTCGGCCTGCTGCGGCGTCGCAAACCCTGCTTCTTGATCATAAGCTTCCTGTCGGCGCCGGACTGCTCTATCCCAGGCGAGGGGTTCAGGGATTCGGACAGACCGGCAGAGAGCATCTGTTCAGTTGAATGGTATTTGTGCTTTTTCATTATTTCAATGACTCTTTCACCATTAACCTTATAAGTCTTTGTTAGTGTTTATGAGAAGGAAACTGTATGCTGTGTAAAGTTTTTCTAAGATACACAGACTGTAAATCACAGATTCTAGAAGTGTTAGGTTCTTTTCAAGAAGAAGAAGTTTCAGTCATGATAGCCAATGAAAATTCCCCTCGGTGCTCATGGTGGTGTTCGTTCAGGGACGGGGTGGATTGGTGCCCCCATGCCAGAGCTGGGTCCGCGTCCTAATTCCCGGAATCTGTGAATGTAACCCTATGTGGAAAAAAGGGTCTTTGCAGATAAAACTAAATAGGATCATCTTGGAATATCCAAGTTGGACCTAAATCCAATGACAGGTGTCCTTAGACAGAAGAGGAGGAGAGACCCAGACCCAGAGAAACCACACAAAGGAGGCAGAGACAGGAAGACATGGCCACAAGCCTAGCATGCCCGGAAGCTCAGGAACTGGAAGGAGCAGGAAGGACCCTCCTTGGAGCCCTGGAGGGAGCATGGCCCTGGGACACCTGGGTCTCAGACTCTGGTTTCCCAGCTGTGTGATGCCTTCCGCTGCCTTGTAGAGGCAGGAGACTAACGTAATAAGAAAATAACATCATCATCTTCGCTTCAGAAAGTCTGTGTTGTAAGTGCCTGAAGCCCTGTGGGCTCTCTTCCTGTTGGGGAGGGTCCCTAACAACCAGCCACACTCACGCTGGTGGATTCGAGATTGTAGATTATCCTTCTAGGGAAAAAAATGCAGCACTTCTGCACAGAGATCAATTTTTTTTTCATGTGTAAGTCAGAGTTGTTAAATACAGAAGGCTTGAATACATAATTCGGCATTTTAACTTGCATGTTTAGAGAAGCAGAATAGAAACCATGAATAAATACATCCTCAAAAAAAGGTTGTTTTAAATAAAATAACGTAAGAGTTCATTTCCTCTTCTCCATCCCAGAGTGGGCGGTGCCTTTGCTTTATTTGGTGATAAAATGAAAAGTGGGACCACTGTGCCTGGGAGAGCCATCCGTGAGGAGTGACGGTGGGGAGCCGGTGAGGGGGGCCCCCCACCAGGCCTGGTCTTCAGGCCGGCTGCATCAGCTGTGCTGGGCTGCGCAGCTCTCCCTGGCTCTCTCCTGCCGTGGGGGTGCTGGAGCCCCTGCCCGGAGGCCGCAGCCTGAGCTCCATCCGGCAGCCGCCACCCCTACCCAGCTCGAGGCCCTCCTTTAGGACGGGCGGCTCCCCTCTGACTCTGTGTATCCCAGAAACTCCCACAGCTCTGTTCCTCAGTCTCTGGGGGAAGGGGGCCAGAAGGGGGCCAGGCTTGCACAGTGCGTAGGGCAACAGTGGGGACTGGCGTCACACTCAGCATAGCTTCAGGGGTCCTCCCAGCACGTCGGCCGAGGGCAGCAGACTGGGCAGCTGTGTGTGTGGGGGGGGGCAGCATGGCCCATGCCTTTTCTCAGGGTGTGTGTTCAGGAGGTGATCAGAGGCCTGCGCACCCTTTAGTAGGGAGCGCACAGACTCGTTCACGGGGGCCAAGCAGCGGGCACGGCTTCGACGTCCAACAGTGCCATCTCTGCTGGGTCTGTCAGGGCCCCTCAAACCTGCTCAGGCTACCGCTGAAATGACATCGTGAACAGGCAGCCACCACGTGTTAGTGGCCTGTGGCCCTATGTAACTGTAGATCATAATTGTAGTTTGTAATCTAAAGCGTGCTTGTGCGTAGAAAAGAGCCTCAGGCTTGGAAGGTAAGCTGTTAACTGAGGGGACCCTCGTGGGGCGGGGGGGCGGGGGGTTTCCACGGCTCCCACCTGCTGTCACATGCCTTCTGTGTTCTTTACAGTCTTCTGTTTTTACCGTCTTCCCCACGGCGCGGCTGCACCTTTCCTCCTGCCTCGGGCTCCTGCCGTGCGCGCACATACGCACACACACGCACCAGCCCCACATGCAAGCAAATGCTTGTGCAAAGCTTCTGATTGTGAACAAATGCTGTACTGCCTTGGCCAGGTCTGAGATTTGTGAGCGAGGTGTGGCGGGGACATGGCACCCCTTTATGCATGCAGTGACCATGAGGGCAGCAGGTAGCCAGACTCCAGGCAGTGGCATTGCTTGTGAGCTGTGATCAAGTCCACACAGCCTAGAGTTGGGGCCGTGATGGCCTGAGGATGCAGAGAGGTCATCATGGGAGTGTGTCCCAGTGAGGACCAACTCTCACACCAGGGCCCAGAGCTCTTGGGCCTGTGGTGGGAGGTCGGGGTCACAGCATTGCTTGTGGAAATAAATCTGCATTGCTTGAATATTTGGATATCCTTTAAGGGTTCTTGTGAGAAACACTTACCAAAAAAAAAAAAAAATTGGAGACTGCTCTGGGGCACCTGGCTGCCTCAGTCGCCGTGCACGTGACTCCTGATTGCAGGGTTGTGGGTTCGAGCCCCACGTTAGGCGGAGAGCAGAGAGAGCAGCACTTACTATTTCCCCACATTGAAGCAGGCATGTGTTAGGAGCAGAGGTGCGGGGCTGAGGGCCAGCTTGGCACAGGGAGTCCAGGGTCCCGTGTGCTTCATGCTGCTCTGCACCCCCAGTGGTGTCATTTCCGTGGTGATGTGCCCATGGCTGGGGCATGAGCAGCAGAATGGAGCTGGGAGCCATGGACATGGCTCGCAGAGATGGCAGTGAGGGTCCCTGCTGCTGGGTGCCATGGTGGGGACAGAGGTGGTCATCCTTCCAGCAGACTGGCTGCTTCCCTCCAGCAGGAGGGACCCAAGCTCTGAGTCGCTTCAGCCTTCCTGGGTCCCACTGTCTTGGGCTGTGTCACTCTGGGGCATTTGTTTCCTTCTCTGCCTCCTTTTGGGCACCTCCGGGGGCCATGGTTACTGTGACCAGGGCCTACCACACTTGGACATTTGGTAGGGGTTGGAGGACCCTTTGGAAGACTGCCTGGCCGACGGTGTCCACACCCCTCCTGGGGTTTGTCCCAGCAGGCTGCCTTTGGCTTTGGCCACTGTTCTGACTGTGGGGACCCTTGGTCCATCTTTGGGGCACTAGTGCTGTGCAGCCATCAGGTGCCATCCAGGCTGTAGGGCGCAAGGGTCCCAGGAAACTGCATCCGGATAGGTGTCCACTACCAGGCTCCTCGCGTGTCAGGAAGTGAGGTCCCAGGCCCTGGCTGCTCCCTGCAATCCTCGTGAGGTCTGGGATGGCTTTCAGGCCTCCAGGTTAGTGGGGCTACTGGTGGAGGCTCTGCATGTTCCAGGGCAGTGACTGTAGTCACTGTCCATGGGCCCCCACAGCCAAAGACAGCACCCAGGATAAGCTGCGCTGTGCCTGGCAGAGCCCTGCACAGTGGGGCTGACTCATGGGACCCCAAACCCCTTGATTCTCACCAAGAGACCCCTTGGCATGAGGGTGCGGCCACATCCTGGTGTGGAGCGCCGCTCCCACTGTGAGCTTGAGCTGGTCACAGGATGACCCCTCCCCAGCCGGTTTTACCACTTCCTGTACTGCGGGCAGAAAGACAGGTGGGATGAGCCACACCCCGGGGCAGAGGCCACTCAGTGGTCCTACTGCACATCTGGGGCTGACTGAAGCCTCTAATTCCACTGTGGCCCCCAGCTGCTTAGGCCGCACCTTTCCTCCGGGCATTAAAAATGCCAAATCGCCAAGTGGAGGGAGTGGCTCTGCTCAGCGGCTCCTGGCCACCTAGTGGCCCCGTGCTGGCCCTGAGCAGAGCTGGGTGGGTGGTGGGACCAACTCAGGCCTTATGGGTCGTTACACCGTTGTTCTGCTATGATTGCCTTACGGGGACCTCTGGGTCTCCCGCGCTGAGGGCATCTGTGTCCCATGCTGGAAGCAGCAGTGACCTTCAGCGGGACATGAGGCCCTCGGGGGTGTGGGGACGTGTCTGGGTGGGGCTCTGGGGGAGGCTCTGAGGGGGCATCCTAGGCGGGACCCTGGGGGGGAGCTCCTGGGCGGGACCTTGTGGGGGGGCCTCCTGGGCGGGGC
>PITA01028561.1:0-19209 GCA_004023965.1 Spilogale gracilis | reverse complement strand
TTTCATGGGTGTTCATGGTGGTCCTGTAGTGGTTTTTTTGCTGGAATTCAGCTTTCTTCAGGGAACTCCCCGACATGCGGTCACCTGGCCTTCCGCCATCTTGAAACTCCCCAACATTTATTTCTTAACTATATATTTGCCATTCTGACAAATGGGGTATATCTCATTGCTCATTGTGGTTTTTTTCCTTTTGAAGGCATATATATACACATGCATATACATATAGTACATCATTAGTTTCAGATATAGTGTTCAATAATTTATCAGATGCGTACTGTTTTGATTTACATTTCCTGATGATTAGTGTCGCTGAACACTTTTGTGTCTGTTAGCCATTTTTTTGTCTTCTCTGGAAAAAATGCCCATTCACGTACTCTGCCCATTTTTTAACATAATTATTTGTGGGGATATTTTGGTGTTGAGTTTTATAATTTCTTTACATATTTTGGCGGTTAAACCATTATCAGATACATAATTTACAAAAGTCTTCTCCCATTCAGTAGGTTGCTTTCGTTGAGTTTCCTTTGCTATGTAAAAGCTTTATATTTTGCGTTGGCAAGGATGTGGAGGAAAAAGGAACCCTTTTGTACTGTTGGTGAGAATGTAAGTTGGTACAGCCACTGTGGAAAACAAAACAAATCAAAAAATCCAAAGCAGAAATACCAGATGATCCAATAAGTCTATTACTGGATATGTACACAAAGAAAAAAACACCAATTCAAAAAGATATATGCACCCCCATGTTCACTGAGGCATTACTTATAATAGCTAAGATATGGAAGCAACCTAAGTGTCCACTGATAGACGAATGGATAAAGAAGATATACATGTGTACACACACACACACACACACACACAAATATTACATAGTCATAAAAAAGGATGGGATCATGCCATTTGAGACAACACGGATGAATGTAGAGGATAATATGCTAAGTGAAATAAGTCAGATTAAGAAAGACAAATATCTATGGTTTTATGCATATGTGGAATCCAAAAAACAAATGAACAAACAATAAGAATTAGACATATAAATACAGAGAATTGATGAATGCTAGAGGAAAGGGGTATGGAAAAAATTGGCAAATGATGAGGAGGACTGGAAGTTAAAGGCTTCTAGTTATGGAATGAATAAACCATAAGAATAAAAGGTACAAGATAGGAAACAGAGTCAATAATACTGTAATAGCCTCGTATGGCGATACATGATAGCCACACTTCTGGAGAGCACAGTATAACATAGAGAGCTGCTGAATCACTATGATGTATACCTGAAATTAATGTAATGTTGTGTGTCAGCCATATTTAAATTAAAAATAAATATTATAGCAAGAGTAATCATACTCTTTTTATTTGCTCATTAAATATTACACATATGCATGTTCCAATTAGTGGCATAATGAGGTAGCTGAAATTAAACTATTTGAAGTCAGAAATAAAGTCTACTTTGGATGTGTGTTTGACATTTATTTGACATTTGGATAAAGACATTATCTTTCTAAGTCTGACTTTCAGTGGTGACATGCATTTTTTTTTCTTAAGCTTACTTGTCCATGAAATAAAGAAGCTGTATGTCAATGACCTCTAAAGCATAATGTAACTGTAAAGAGCCTGGAACGGTGCATGTTGCCAAGTTTTGTGGTTGTCCTATCATAGCTGAAATCTTCCATGACATGCTTTATAGAAGTTATGCCACTTATTTTTTCTTTTTAAAATATTTTATTTATTTGAGAGAGAGAGCGCAAATAGGGTGGGAGGCAGAGAATGAAGGTGAAGACAACTCTCTGCAGAGCAGGGAGCCGGATGCAGAGCTGGATCCCAAGACCTTGGGATCATGACCTGAGCTGAACGCAGATGCTTAATGCACTGAGCCATCGAGGTGCTCCAAAGTTATGCCATTTTCATTTTACTTTCAAGAGCAAGGTGTATTAGGTATGATGGAGTAATAGAACAGGCTTGGAAAAATATCTGCCTGATTCAAATTTCATTTGAGCCACTTACTAGTAGTATGACATTGGGCAAGTTATGCAATAACATTGAGTCTCCAAGTCTAAACTATAAAATTAGAATATCAATAATTACCTTTTAAAGATGATTACATATATAACACTTAGAAGAGTACTGGGCACTTAGTAATTTTTAATTATATAACTAATGTAGCTAATTCTATCACTCAAACATATAAATATCATTTGCCTTTAACAGCAAAGAACAAGTTACTGCAGATATAGAAAATGGGAAAAATTCTAATTAGTAATCAAAATAGGAAATTGATTAAATAATTGATGAATACAAATGCGAAAAACTCTCATTCAGATATTAAAAATACTGTTTTAGATGAGGGTTTATTGGGGGGCTCTCTATTCTGTTCCATTCATCTATATGTCTACCTTTATAACAATACCATACCATTTTCATTAGTGCAGCTTTGTAGGTTTTTGTGTTTTTTTTTTAACACCTTTAACAAATGCTTAAGCACATCGTATAGTATAGTATTGTTAACTAGAGGTATAATGCCGTGGAGCAAATGTATAGAACTTACTTCCCTTGCTTAATTGAAACTTTATGCCTGTTGTTTAGTAACTTGCCAATTCACTCTCTCCCCAGCTCCTGGAAACTACCATTCTAGGGTGTGATTCTACAAATTTGACTCTCTGAAATACTTCATTTAAGGGTAATCATGCAATGTTTGTCTTTCTGTGACTTATTTCACCACCCATGTTGTTGCATATCACAGTACTTCTTTCTTTTGTAAGGCTGAATGATATTCCATAGTATGTATTTATCACATCTTCTTTATTCATTCACCTACTGATGGACATAGAAGTAATTTCCATGTGTTGGCTACTACCTATAATGCTGCGATGAAATGTCTTTGTTATTCTGATTTCAATTTTTTTAGGTAAACACCCAGAAGTGGGATTTTTGGATTGTATGGCAGTTTTATTCTTAATTTGTTAAGAAAATTCCACGCAGTTTTCCATAGTGGCTGCACTGTTTTGCACTCCCACCAGCTATGTACAAAAGTTCACTGATAACGGGTGCCAAGACTATACAACGAGACAAGATAGACAGGAACTTGGAACACAGAGAGGGGGTCCCCATCCAGTTGGGGCTTGAATCATGGAGGAGACTCAGACAACTGTGGTGCTGTCCAAGGCAGAGAGAGAAGTAAAGGAACACTATGGCTTACTCTGTCCTCCTACCTCTGATCTTATCCAAGGGTCTCTTCACAACTAAACCTACTGAGAAGAAAATCTGGGAAATGTAACTTTGGAATTGAGTTCTCTGAGATAGAGAGCACATTGCAGAAACTTCACAGACTAAATGGAAGAGCAAATGGGCCGGCACTTAAGCCAGACTTACACAGAAAGTGCCCTAGAGAGATATGCAAAACTTTATACTTAGCTAGAAGTACTATTGTGGTTCTCATTCTTATTCCTTTCAACATTTCTTTGATGTTCCCTGAGAGACCTTAGCATTTGCATCTTGAGAGATAAAACTCCTATGCTAAAAGCATTTTTCTAAATCCTACTTCAGGAAAAGAACTGTTAAATAATAAACAATTTTGTACTAGGTAGCACAATGAGTGATTTGCAAAGAAAATTATGGTACAAAAATGCTTAGGAAAAAATAATAGTGCTTCATAAATATGAACCATTTTATTATCACTTATGTTCTACAATTATTCTTTATAAGTAGATAGATGTTGAATACCCCTTTACCAATTCTCACTGCAATGAATGTAATGCATGTTATTATATATTTGTACTCAGTGCATTACTTATTAAATGTCAGTGTCAAAATTTTAATGCAAACATTGTTTACTATTAGTATTTACTTCTGAAAGATTTGACACATTATTTTCTCTATATAAGTGTATCTAATTTGAATTGTTACAAATGCAGGATTATACTATACATATAATTTGGCATCTGGATTTTTAAGTTTAATATATCATGTTCATCCAGACATACACACATGATCACATTCTTTAAAGTGAACTGATATGCTGCATTGTATGGATGTGCCCTAATTTTTTCAGTTTATGCCCCCCTCATAGATAGTAGATGGGCATTTAGGTAGTTTCCATTTTTTTTTTTTTTTACAGCACTGCACAGAACACCTTGTATGTATATTTTTATGAACTCGTAAAACTATTTCAGTTTGACAAATTACTGGATTTTAAAAGTGGATTTTCTAGTTTGGAAGGCATGTGTATTAATCACATACACAGGGTGCCTGGGTGGCTCAGTGGGTTAAAGCCTCTGCCTTAGGCTCAGGTCATGATCTCAGGGTCCTGAGATCAAGGCCTGCATTGGGCTCTCTGCTCGGCAGGGAGCCTGCTTCCTCCTCTCTCTCTCTCTCTGCCTGCCTCTCTGCCTACTTATGATCTCTTTCTCTGTCAAATAAATAAATAAAATCTTTTTTAAAAAAATCACATATACATCTGCATATAGATACACAGAAATCACACCACCATTACTCAAATATCCTCCAGAAAGCATGCATGTAAGTCTTGTAAGTCTTTCTGTAAACTCAGATAAATACTGAGTATTAACACTTTCAAATTTTTGCTAATCAGACAGGTAAAACCTACTTTTCATATTATGTTGACTTTAGGGCATATACTTAGTATACATTAAATGAAATGTGTATATACAATATTTGTGCAATACATTCCTCCTTCCCCTACTAGTCCACCTGAAAAGGGGAGAAAAAAAGAAAGAAAACAAAAACTAATAGCAACAAGTACCTTTTTCCACTCCTATCTTCCCCTTCTCCTGCCCCCTGCATATCAAAGAGACCTTTCAAGAGCTTCTGACTACTTCTGGCCAGAGAAAAAGGTTCAACTGAATAGCCAGAATTTATCTCTGGGAAGAAAACAGAATTAGTCACCATTAGTTTCTATGGCACTTAATTCGCTTTCACTCTTCGTTAGAAAAGAGCTTCTATTCTCCCAAAAAACTTTAAAGCAATGATGGAAATAACCAGTAACAAGCTGCAGATCAGACACTGAACACCCCACTGGGCAGCAACAACAATCATACAGGTAAACGCTGTTAGCTAACAGCCCTCTCACTCCAAATACCAGTAGCACAGGGCAGCCTACGGAATACTTCTGCACTCATCACTAAGGAATTGCTAAAGAAGAGAAGAAATGTTAGGGAATCTTACACTCCAATTAGCTTTTCTACTTAAATCTAAGCTTCAATTATCTGGAATGGAGTAACTTCGTTTAAGAACTCATACTAAATGAACAAACTCATACACAGTAACATGGCTTATACTTTAGTCCTCTCTGGACCCCTTTTGAACAATGTCAAGAGATGGAATCCAACAAGAAAAAAAAATGCCAACTTTAAGTTGAGTCTGTGCAATTATGAACAGCTAGAAGAAAAATTTAGCCAAACGTGAATGTTTTCAAACTTCCAAAAGTTTGAGTAATATAAAACAACCAAGTTTGATCAACTGTACACACACAATTTAAGTTAACAGAAAAAATACAAAAAACCGCTATCAACCAGATAAAAAGTTAAGACTAATTACTCAGGTAAAAATTTTAATAGAAAATATTACTTTAAGTTGAATCATATGAAGTTGCCAGTTCCATTGGTCAGTGGAGTTGAATATCAGCAATTTCATGATTCAACCTAGTAATAATCAGCTTTACATAATTAAGTTTTGTCTGTGTCCTAGTTTGTACTTGGCATGTACAAGACCATGTGAGGGACACCTGGGTGTCTCAGTCAGTTAAGTATCTGCCTTCAGCTCAGGGCATGATCCAGGGTCCTGGGATCAACCCCCACATCGGGCTCCCTCCTCAGCAGGGATCCTGTTTCTCCCTCTCCTCCCCTACTGTGTGTGTGCGCGTGCTCTATCTCCCTCTCTCTCAAAATAAATAGATAAATAAATAAAATCTTAAAAAAAAATAAGTACCAAACAATTTAACAGTGAGGTTGAGAAGCCCATGGAGACCTTCAAGATTTACTAAATTTAATTGATCTGACCTGTGTTTTTTATCTTTAGTTCTGTGTGGACCAAATGAAAAAGCATGACATGATCTAGGAATAGTAAGAGCTCAGGAGATTACTTTCACTGCTTATTTCAGTGCTTTAACTGAATCAAAGTACATTTTGTCCTTTTTATCCTTTCAGGTCCAATTCTAATCAAAAGCAGCAAAGTTTGTCAGGTGGAGACAAAACTGAAAGGAAAAAACAAGCTTATCACGAAGACTAAAGGTATCTGTAGAATTTTCATCAGGCAGGAAAACAGATGCTGCAGGTGCTAATAAAAAAGTAAATGTCTGAGTTCACCAAATGATGCTCAATAGTACACACAGAAGAAAGATCTTTGGAATTTCTTTGGGGAAAAAATGGCATTGAAGGAATAGTAGGAAGGGAGAAAACAGTGTTAAGCAATAGTGGAAATGAAAAAGCTTATAAAAGACACTTTCATTGGTAAGAAATTAACCTTAGAAATTATTATTTGAAAATAATTCAGTATATTTTTAGGCTTATTTTGTACCCAACACTACTTTAGGAGGTCCTCCCTCAAAAAGCTCAAAACTTAGGTGGGAAGACAAAACTAATGCACATAGACATGAAAATCATTACAGACCAAACCAAAAGTGATCTAAAATGCTGTATAACTACTGGGGGAAAAAATCAGTGGAAGTAAATATGTCTACAATTTCACACTCTTTTGAGTAATGACTTATTATACAGAAATCAATAAGCTATGAACATTTACAACAGTATTATGTACTAACTGACCCTCCAGAAATCTCCACTGAGAGAGTCAAGTACTTAGAGAAGGCGGCAGAGGCTGGGGTTTTGGCTGTAAGACCTGAAACTTCAGGAAAGTCTGAGACTCCTTTTTTTCAGCTGTATGTAAAGATACAAATGCCTATGACACCGAGTTTCTTCTAGAATTTAAATGCTATTAGATAAACTGTAAACGATAGAACTGTAAATGATAAAAATTGCCAGAACGCAAGGATGGTGGTGACAGAGGTCACAGACATCATCCCTGCTGTGGTCATCGCCACTACCATCATCCTCCTCCTAGAAGAACAATTCTGTATCATGAATTGTAGAGTGTAAATGCATCATTAATGTAGTACTGTTAATAAAGCAAGAAGATTTTTCAGTGACTTTTTACTTAATTAAGGTATAACTGGCATACAATAAACTGCATTATTCAAAATGTGCAATTTACCAGGTCTGAGCACATGTATTCACCCATGGAACCACCACCACAATCTATATAATTAACATATCCATCACCTCCTGAAGTTTTCTTGGATTTCTTGCACTCCTTCCTCTTATCCTTTCCCTTCCCCACTCCCCAGGCAACTGCTGATCTGGTGTCTTACATTTTAGTTTACTATTATTTTTTCTATTTTTTTTAAATTTTTAATTTTATTTTACTTATTTGACAGAGAGAAACACAGCTAGAGAGGGAACACAAGCTGGGGGAGTGAGAGAGGGAGAAGCAGGCTTCCCGCCGAGCAGGGAGCCTGATGTGGGACTCGATCCCAGGACCCCGGGATCATGACCTGAGCTAAAGGCAGTCGCTAAACCAACTGAGCCACCCAGTCCCACCTAGTTTTTCTATTGTTTTATATAAATGGAATAAAACTGTATACTTTTAATTCCCTCAGTTAGCCTGAGATCTATTTATGCTGTGTACACCAATAGATCATTTCCTTTTAGTACTCTGCATATGTCACAAATTTCCTATTTAGTCACCTACCAATGAACATTTGGGTGTTTAGTCTTTATATATTACAAAACAATCTGCTATAAATATTTGTGTATAAATCTTCATACAAGTACATTTTCTTTTTAAGAAATCAGCGGTTCACTCAAGTGGTTTTACCAACTTATATTCTCACCTGCCAAAGCATTTCTTACCAAGAGCAAGCAACAAAAGCACAAAGGTCTAAGGGAGACAACTGGAAGTATACTATTACAAAGTTTTTAAACTGTGTGTGAAGTATAATATCACTGATAAGTTGACAGTGATAATTTAAAGACATACACTATACATCTTAAAGCTACCACTAAAATAACAAAATGAGATATAACTCAAAGTAAATCAGATGTAATTATAATAGTTGACTGGTCCAAAAAATAAATGCAGAGAAGAAAAAAGAGACAAAGAAATCACCCTTCTACTAATTATGGAATGCTGTTTTATTATAGTTTTAGCTTCCTGAATGATTAATGACATTGAACATATTTTCATATGTTACTTAGCTATCCATGCAAATGTTCTGTGAACATTTCAATTAAAGTGTGTTCTGTTGTTTTGGGGTGAAATGTTCTATATAGTATATCTACAAGCAATAGACCTATTTGTGTCTTCTTATATTTAAAATGTATTTCTTATAGGCTGGCTATTGTTGGACTTTGGGTTCTTTTGTTCAATATGATAAACTCTGCTTTTAAACCTGGTGTTTAGAATTTTTATATTCAACAAACAAATGACATATTTAGGTTTTAATCTATCATCTTACTATTCTTTTTTAATTCCCCCCCCCTTTTTTTAACTCTCCCTTCCATTTTCTTTTTCTGTATTGGATTTATTATTTTTTATAATTAAAATTTATCTATTTTGGTGAAGTATTAGCTATAATAATTTTGTTCTCTTTTTAGTGGTTAGAATTTATAGTACACATCTTTTATACTAAGCATCTTTAAATTACTACAATCCGCAAACAATATCATATCTTTTCATGTACAGTGTAAGAATCTTATAATAGCATGTTTCCAACTGTGACCTCCAGAGCTTTCTGCAATTATATTTTAATTATTACATAAGCAAACACTAGCTGTTACTCTGTTTAAATATTAAGTAATCTTCTAAATAAATCAAAATAACATGATACTTTATTATATCTGTCAATGCAGTTAGTATTGCCAATATTCTTCATTTCTTTTTATGCATTTATATAAAGTTACATTTTAATCTGGTATCAATTTTATTCTGTTTAAAGGACTTTCATTAGCATTTCTTTTCGTACAGGTTAGAAGAAAAGGAATTCTTCAGCTACTTATGCCTGAAAAACTCTTTATTTTCCTTAAAAAATTATTTTAAAAAATTATTTTGTTGTCTTTAATTTTAAAAGACATTTTCCCTTAGTATAGAATTCTAGGTTTGACAGTTTTTGTTTCAATAATTTAAAGATGTTGTCCTACTGTATTATTGCTAATGTCATTTATTATGAAAAGTCGGCTGCCATATTTATTTTTCTTACGCTGTATTCGTGTGTCTTTTTTCTCTGGAAGCTTTCAAGATTTTCTCTTCTTCCCTGGTTTTGAACACTGTGATGATGATGTCCCTTGGTATAATTTTTTTTTCCATTTTCTTATGCTTGAGGTTAAGCTTCTTGAGTCCATGGGTTTCTAATTTTGATAAAACTTGAAAAAAAATTGGCTATTATCTATTCAAATATTTTACATTTTTTTCTGTACCCATTCTTCCTTTTTGTCCTTTACAAGACTCCAATTACATGGTTTTGGATGCTTGAAGTGGTCTCATTGCTCTATTTTTTTAAAAAAATCATCTGTGTTTCATATTTTTTCTATTATTGTGCCTTTATTAATCTTTTCTTCTGCAATATCTAATCTGCTGTCATTCCTAGTCAGTGTATTTTTCATTTTGCATATTGTATGTTTCATTTCTAGAAGTTCAATTTCAGTTGTTTTTGTCTCCCAATAGCTTCCATATCTCTCCATTTAACTTTCCACTCATGTGGGGTTGTTTTGTACTGACTTTTCCATGGTTCTCGTTGGGTGGCTAGTTTGAACAAATGGCACTAGTGAGTGCATGAAATAGTGTGGAAAGGGCCTTTCCTGTGGTAATAGAAGAAAATGACTTCTTTTACTTCACTTGTTGGAAGAATTCTTCAGAAACATTTTATTGACCTCCCTGAGATTTAGCTTTCTAACTTGTAAATGAAAACAACAATGCTTTGTAAAGCACTATGAAGTATTATACCTGTGACAGGAATTGACTTACTGTAAATAGCTATACAAATATCAGTCCCTATGAGATTTGCAGTTATTTGGGTCTTAGACTTTCCTTCCTAGACATTTATATTTCTTCAACAAGGCATCTGCCTCACTAGAACTTCTTACTCAGCCTTTAAATATTATCATGCTTTAAATACCCTTTATCTGTGGGACACCTGGGTGGCTCAATCAGTTAAGCCTCTGCCTTTAGCTTAGGTTATGATCCCAGGGTCCTGGGATTGAGTCTCCCATTGTCCTTGCTCAGCAGGGAGCCTGCTCCTCCCTCTACCTGCTGCTCCCCTGCTTGTGCTCTCTCTCTCTTTCAAATAAATAAAATTTAAAAAAAAAAACCCTTTATTTAGAAATAACAAAATATCCTATTATTAAGCCCAGCCAAGATGGCAGCACCAGGCAGAACTGGCCCTTTCCCTCAACTTCTGGGGACTGGCTCTCCCTCCCCAGCTGATGACTGAAGCCTCAGTACCACCTCTACTCCAATTAGGAAACAAACAAACAAATGAACAAGCTCTGTAAAGGGGAGCAATCATCTTTCACATTTACCTCAGTGTCTGTAACACCGGACAAGTGCCTCATGAATCAATTATCTCTCTAAAGATTGTGAGAGCTGGTCCTGGTGGGGGCAAAGCCCCAAAATTTAGATTTTACACTTTATTTTTCTGGGTCAGTGGAGATCTGTAAAGCTCCATTTTGGCTATGCCTTCCAAATGGTTGGTCCACATATGGGGTATACCCAAGAGGTGGGAGGATGAACCACACAGAGGTTGATCAGAGTGTAATATTTGGGTCTTGAAAACCCTTGACAGATCCAGTTATAGTGCCTTGACTAGATATATTCCACTCGGTAACTGCTTCAACCTACAGGGCCAGATCAGTTACCAGCAGACCACCTGGATTCCCTCCTCTTCATTCCTCACACAAAGCACAACTGATGGATGTAAGGTACTCTATTTTTTTTTAATAAAGATTTTATTTATTTGTTTGATAGAGAGATCACAAGTAGGCAGAGAGGCAGGCAGAGAGAGAGGAGAAAGCAGGCTCCCTGCCGAGCAGAGAGCCCGATGCAGGGTTCGATCCCAGGACCCTGAGATCATGACCTGAGCTGAAGGCAGAAGCTTAACCCTCTGAGCCACCCAGGCGCCCAGTAAGATATTCTTACCACAGCCTGGTATTTTATAAAGATGAACTGGACTAATTGGTCAAAGCACAGAGAACCTTCCTGGCAGAAATCTGTAAGTGCTAGCGTTGAAAGACATATGGTGACAGGACGGAGGCTGTTATGGACCACACGCATGCACGGTGAGGGCATGAACAGCTACCAAGTACTGACCGGGAATCAAACCTGAGTAGAGTGAGAGAGTGGGACGAAGAGCGAGCAATGGGAGGGTGGGCAGGAGGAACCAAGTGATAGGAGCAAGAGAGGGAGAGGAGAAATGAGAGGTAGAGATACAGAAAAAGATACAGATGAACAGTCAGAGAAAAATAGAAAGGAATCAAAGGGCATGATAATTTCTGCCATTTAGGAGTTCTTATTTGCTTTTTCCTGGATTCCTGCAAGGACTTTCTGTGTCATGTAGAAATCCCTTTTCCATGGTCCAGTTTAAGTGTGAGGGGGTTCTTTTTTTCCCCACCAAGAAGCACCCTTACAGAATAGTCCTTATTGCCCCAAGAGTTTGCTGTTTGTAATCCAACTGCTCCCTCAAGATTTGGGGGATTTTGTTTGAATTCTATTTAATCCTCAGTTTGAAACTGAGTACAAAGCCTTCTGTATCTCGGTCTATGGAACATCACAATGCCATCTCCAAGGATCTGTTCTGATCTGAAATTTTAGGATTTGTTGATTGGCAATCAGTTCTCTTTGAGGACCCCAAGTTTAGTGAATTCAGCCCAGATCTCTTTCCACATACCCTTCCTCTCCTTATTACAAAACCTTGTGTTTCCGGAATGAAGCAGTGATAAAGTAAATGTATTCTACTGGTTCTGTTGTGTGTGGATGGATAATGGCTCAATCTCATTTACTAAGTGAAAGGCCATATTGGTTACTATGTCTCCTCATTGCCAGGCATATTCAGAATGCAAACAATGATTAGTAAACAAATTTCTAATCCCATAAAGTGTGACTAAACTCCTTGCTTTAGACAATTGTGGAACAATCTTCCTGACAAAGGACTTCTTGATGCTAATACCATCGTTGTAAACTAGCTCTGACAACTGAGGAAATACTCCCTTCCCATGTAGCCCAGAAAAGGCCTGTGCTAATAATGTAGGCAATAAATCAAATCACTGATTACACTCAGGCTGTCATTTTAAAATATTAATCTGCTGTGCTATGGAGCTATTTGCATTTATTGTAGTATTTAAATAAGCTATCTCCTATAGGGCTAAGTTTATGCTTAATTCTTGCTTGGTCCTCAGCTGAGTGACACAGGGAGTGGTGGAGAGCCACGGGCCTGGGCCCTGTGTGTGCCATGCATTTGGTAGACTGTGAATTTACCACGGCTGATTCCAAACAGCCAAGGGCTAATACGCTTCTGTAACAGCTTTACGAGTTTCTGATCCTCACATGTTAAGAGTTTGCATGTTCATTGACTCTTAGCTAAAATTTTATTGTGTCAAGGTGGGAAGTAATTTTTTTTTCCCCACACTGTCCGCTGTGAGACAGATTCACAGGGGCTAAAGGGTTTTCTGGAGGTCAAAAAACATGTTAATCCAGAAAATTTTTGGAAATCAAGTCTATATACGAGCAGGTCAGACAGCTCTTTGGTACAATGTGAGTCACTCTTCCAAGTCAGTGATTTCTATGGACCTTATAAGTACAGCAATTTGCACAAAATGGGCACTCGGGAAATGCGGGTATTTAATTGATACCTACTAAGCAAGTGGAGGTAATTGTCCAGTCAGTTATGTAAGTAAGGTGTTTATAAACACCACTGCTGTGCCTATTCAGTACCACCATAAATATTCCTACCATAGGCATTGTGTTGACTAGACTTTTTATTAAAATAATTCTGTAATACAAATTAAAAATATAACAACAGGAAACCGTTTTGCACTACTGGTGGGAATGCAAACTGGTGCAGCCCTCTGGAAAATACTATGGAGCGTCCTCAAAAAGTTAAAAAATAGTTTAACTCAGAAAGTTAATAAAAATTATTCTGTGATCCAGCAATCGCACTACCAGGTATTTACGGAAAGACTACAAAAACACTAATTCAAAGGGGTACGTGTACCCTGACGTTTATAGCAGCATTATCTTAATCTCCAAATTATGGAACTAGCCCAAGTGTTCATCAATTGGTGAATGGACAATGAAGATGTACACACACACACACACACACACACACACACACACACACACTGGAATATCACTCATAAGAAATAAGAAATCTTGCCATTTGCAATGATGTGGATGGAGCTCAAAAGTATTAAGCTAAAAAAAATAAGTCAGTAAAAGACAAATACCATATGATTTCACTCAAAGGTGGAATTAAGAAACAAATGAACAAACAAAAAAAGAGAGACAGAGAGAGGCAATCTAAGAAACAGATTCTTAACACTAGAGAACACAGTGATGGCTACCAGGAGGGAGGGAGGTAGAGGGATGGGTGAAATAGGTGATGGGGATTAAGGAGGACACTTGCTGTGATTAGCCCCAGGTATTCTGTGGAAGTGTTGAATCACTATATTGTACAGCTGAAACTAATATTATACTATACATCAACTGGAATTTAAGTAAAAACCTAAAAATAATAAATAAAAAATAGAATTAAAAAATACGCATGCCTGCTAGCTTCCCTTGAGGAGGGAATCATCATGAACTTTTATTTCATAAGTTAGCAAAAACAAAGCACCAACTACCAACTAGAGAGTCTTCTAGAAAGAACAATATCTACGTAAAATAAATGTAAATCTTGTAATTCCAAAATTTCTTATTCAAATAGACTATACTGCATTTTCTCTCTAAAATGCACTGGAAGAAACTTACTCCTTTTCCTCCTGAGGCAATGATTTATGACAAGCATAAAACACTTCATTAACTATAGCACAGGAAAATAAAATCAAATGTCATAATTATGAAATGATCAAGTATAGAACTTACTAGGATCAAAGAACAAAGATAACCAGCACCTTTCATTTATTTAATACTCGATTACTACAAAGCACTTTCGTATACCTTATCTCAATACATACCCATATGATGCTCTAAAAATTATGTGTTTACAACCCCTCCTAACCCATATTTCTGCCAGAGCACAAATGGTCATACCTCTGTTCTGGGCCAGCACTCTCTAGGGTGCCTCGTTCTTTTTTTTTTTTTTTTTTTAAGTTTTATTTATTTATTTGTCAGAGAGAGAGAGTACAAGTAGGGGAGTGGCAGCAGAGGGAAAAGGAGAAGCAGGCTTCTGCTGAGCAGGGAACCAGATGCAGGACTCGAACCCAGGACCCTGGGATTATGACCTGAGCTGAAGATAGTCGTTTAACCAGCTAAGCCACCCAGGCATCCCTAGAGTGCTTCATTCTTAAAATTACACAACATCTTGGACTCCTGAAGGTGAAAATTTCAAACTCCTTTTTTCAACACATAGTAAGAGAGGTAAAATAAAAAGTGAAATGACTTAGTATTAATCTCTGGAGAGTATCAAATTGCCATTATTGGGGAATTATTAAGCTTTCAAAAATTTTTTTAAAAATTTCTTCATTTGCATTTTCATTTTACCAGCTTTGGGACTGTCTTTTGGGGGGGGCGTGTCAAAGCACTTTTCCTAAGAAAATAGTTTCGGTGTTGGAAAAAACATCCTTCTTTATTTTTATCTGCTGCTTCTTTGTGGTTTCAGAACAGGGAACTGCTTTGTAGTCTTTGTTCTACTATAACCTACCTGAGATTCAAGGGTCCTACCAGTAAAATGAAGTAGTTGAAGAAAAAAATCTCTCAGATCCTGCGCCAATTTTAGTTCTAGAATTCTTAATTTGGTAATACTTTCCTTTTACAGCGTCTTGTTCATTAGTCTTTTCTCAGCCTCACTATTCAGACTATTCAGATTAGAACATTTTTTTTTAAATATGCAAACATTACTGCCCTCTTTGCTGTGAAGTCTTGAATCTTACCACAAAGAATGTCATCATGTTACAAATGCAATAATAATATCGATAATACTGCCATTTTTAATGTTTAACAACTGCCATGAAATCTCTATATATTATCTCAATATAACAATCTTGTGAAGTATGCATCATTATCCCACTTTTTCATATTGAAAAACTAAAGCTCAGAATTTAATTCCCCAAAATGCAAACTACAGTCATACTATTAATAAGATATCTTTTTTTCAGAATGTGTGGATACTATTTTACACTCTAGCTCACAGGGCACAACTGTCAAGGCGGTTGGAGGAATGGATGAGCTCATCTATGACATGCATGCATTTTTCAAAATCTGCACATAAATTCACTATGAACTCATTTTCTCCTGCCCAAAACAAAAAACCCCACAAAAGGAGATAAATTTGCAAGTCTCATGCCATTTCATGGTAAAATGTACAGGTAGATCTAAAATAGTATTTCTGGAACCAGGGATGTAGAACCTCAAGATTAAGAATGGGATTATACGGGCATCTGGGTGGCTGTGTTTCTCTCTATCAAATAAATAAATAAAATCTTAAAAAAAAAAGAAGAATGGAATTGTAAAGCTCTAGAAACTGACAACAAAAAAAGTTACTGTTGAAAATTTAGGCATTTGTTTTTGGTATTCTAGAGGGGACAAATAGAAAATATGTGTATTTTGTCAGTAAACTAAAAAAATATTGTGAAAAATATGCAAATCATATATATATATTACATGAACAGCAGGGTGCAATGGGTTTGAATTTTAATTCTTCTGCTTTGAAAACAATGTTTCTTAAATAATAGATATATTGTTATTGCCATTGTAGATAATGCCTCCTCTCAAAAGAAAAAGGCATACGGTAAATTACAGGGAAAAATGCCTCAAAATACAGATAATTCATATATTAAGCATCCATTCCAGTATACTCTTCTGTTTACTTGTCCCATAAGTTATGAGGTCTTCTATTTTGTTTGGTGGGAACAAATACTATTCTTTTTTTTTTTTTAAGATTTTATTTATTTGACAGAGAGAAACACAGCCAGAGAGGGAACACAAGCAGAGGGAGTGAGAGAGGGAGAAGCAGGCTTCCCGTCAAGCAGAGAGCCCAATGTGGGACTCGATCCCAGGTCTCTGGGATCATGACCTGAGCCAAAGGCAGTCGCTTAACCAACTGAGCCACCCAGGCACCCCTACAAATACTATTCTTGATATAGATGAGCACTGGGCACTGTCATATCTTGAGGTCTTTTGGTGGCCCTTACCTTTTTCCTGGGTAGTTTTCCCACATGCCTATACTTATCATTATTCAGCTGATTTCTCAAGGGAACCCTTTGCAGGATTAAAATATTAGAATAAGTATTTCCACTACTGTGTTCCCTTGAATGGATGCTTTATTTACACATAACTGGCAAACTATGGATCAAAAATCTCTAGAATTCAGATGTTGCTTGACATGCCTTGTGTTTGTTCTCATACTATTTCATTTCGTTTATCAATTAAGATTTTCACTTTCTAATTATAGTCAAGAGGGAATAATGGACTAGAAATACCCTCCCACATTAAAAAACAAAAAATGAACAAAGTATATGGTTTTCAATATACTGGAGATCTGTCAAGGAAGGGCAGTGATCCCAAGGAGAAAAAAAACAAACAAGGTGAGCTTTATGATTACTTCAGCTAACCCTCTGGATATAGTTTTCAGGTCACTGTATAAGGAGAGGGAACTCAGATAGAGGCTACTAGACTCTCTGACTGGAAATGACTGAGCCAACAATCTGGGAAGATCAAGGCAGCTAAAGGCCACAGGAATGATGTTAAAAAGAAGAGAAGTGAACAAAAGGAAAACGTTGACAATCTGCAGAGGATTTCTCTTGAGCAATCAGTGAGTCATGGTAACTGCATACATTGAAACTACCCAAGGCCTGGTTAAGACGCATCAAAAGGATTAGCTTGAACAGGGTGCAGAACTCACCAAGACCAGAAATAGCACTTGTTTCTACCTGGAAGCCTTGAAAAATTGACCATTCACCAGTCAGGCAGAGTACACAGCAGAGTCTCGCTTCAGTATTGAGGACAATTGGCTCAAAGATAAGCACTATCTCATCTCCACTTAACAGATTCTGAAAGCAACATCCAAAAAACTAAACTGTTTCCATGCAACTTAACTAGGTGTCAGAGCAAAGGTCAGTAATATTTCTAGGATGCCAATAATATCCATCCATCAGCGAGGTAATATTTGCAATGTTTGGCACCAGTATAAAATTACCAGGCATGTGAAGCAGCAGCAAAGTATGACACATGACGAATAAAACTGATCAGTCAAAACTGACACAAACATTATAATTGGCAGTCAAGGACATCAAAAGAGTGATAAGTTTGTGGGTGTTTAAAAAGTGAAGTAGAGAAAGACAGTGTCCAGGGAATAAGAAGACAAGTCACAGATGGGGAGAAAATATTTTCAAAAAGAACAGGTGATCAAGGACTATTATCCAAAACAGTTGAAAGCCTTTTAAAATTTAACATAACACTTAAAAAATCTTCTTAAAAACCTCACCAAAGATGATATACAGATGGTGAGCAAGTATTTGAAAAGATGCTACACATCAGATGTCATCAGGGAAATGCCAATTAAAACAACATCTCACTATACATCTATTGGAATGGCCAAACTGTTAAACACAGACAACACCAAAGGCTAAAGAGGACTCAGAGCAACAGGAATTCATTCACTGCTGGTGGGAATGCAAACTGGCACAGCCACTTTAAACGACATTTTGATAGTTTCTTACAAAATGAAAAATACTCTTACCATACAATTCAGTAATTACGCTTCTTGGCATTTACCCAAAGAAATTGATAACTTGTGTTCACACAAAAACTTGCATATGGATGTTTATAACAGCTTTATTTGTAATTGCCAAAACTTGGAAGCAACCAAGATGTTCTTTGGTAGGTCAATGGATAAACAAACAGTGACACATCTAGACAAGGGAGTATTTTTCAGTGCCAAAAAGAAATGAACTATCAAGCCACATAAAAGACATGGAGTGACTTAAATGCATATTACTAAGTGAAAAAAGCCAACATGTAAAAGTCATACACTATTATGATTCCAACCAAATGACCTTCTTCAAAAAACAAAACTATGCAGACTGTAAAAAGATCAGTTGTTGTCAGGGTATCAGGGAAGGGGGATGAATAGGTGGAACAGAGAATTTTTAAGGCAAAGTATTCTGTATGATACCATAATGATGGACACACATAATTATATATTTGTCCAAACCCATAAAATATAAACCACCAGCAGTGAACCACAATGCAAATGTGGTCTTTGGGTGATAATGATCTGTCAGCATAGGTTTATCAACTGTAAAAAAAAAAAAAAAAAATACCACTTTGGTGGATGGGGGAGGGTTAGTAATAAGGGGAGGCTATGGATATGTGGAGGTAGGAGGTACATGGGAAATCACTGTACCCCTCCCCTCAATTTCTCTGTGAACTTAAAACTTCTCTAAGAAAATGAAGTCTTAATTTAAAAAAAGTTAAGTAGAGACCTGGAGGGTAACAAAGACCCAACCTGACCTTCCTGAGACAGAAACTGAAATATCTGAGAGGAAAAATACAGTGGCTTAGATTAATAATAGACATGACCAAAGAAAAGGTGAGTAAATGTAAACACACAATAAAAGAAATAATCCAAAGTGAAACACAGAAGAAAAGGAAAGAGAGGGAGAAAGAAAAATAAACATTCCACCAGTGGGTTGTGGGATAATTTCAAAAGGCCTAATACATTTATAAGGGGAATCTTTAAAAGGTAGAGGCAGAAAAAATATTTACAGAAATAATAAAAATGTTTCCAAATTTGAAGAAAACTGCAGACTCACAGTTGCAATTGATTCAATAAACCTCATGCATCAGAAATGCATGGAAAAACCACACCACGGTACACTATCATACTGTACAACTGAGTGAAGAAAACATTGTCTTTCTTTATTTTTCTATTTTATTTTTTTCAGTGTTCCAAGAGTCATTGTTTATGCATCACACCCAGTGCTCCATGCAATA
>PITA01028560.1:0-19202 GCA_004023965.1 Spilogale gracilis | reverse complement strand
GGGTCATTATCCTGGAGACCCGGGATCGAGCCCCACATTAGGCTCCCTGCTCGGCGGGAAGCCTGCTTCTCCCTCTGTCACTCCCTCTGCTGTGTTCCCTCTCCAGCTGTGTTTCTCTCTGTCAAATAAATAAATGAAATAAAATAAATTTTTTAAAAAAGAATAGGTGTGTATCATAGTCATATCTCCAAGGCAGATCAAGGAGGTAATACCTTGAGGATAAACTTAAGGGTGTGGTTAAGCAAAAGGAAAAAATATTGGGGAGGAAGGCTACACCCAAGAAGGTTTCAGATCATAGAACAGTCATCATGGCATGCTTGTTCAACACACTGTTCATCTGGTTCACATACCCTCCCATTCTCATGTTGTCCTTTTCAGAAAGGAAAAGTTATTGCAGAATTTACAACTATCTCTTTATTTTTGGTTTTCATCAATTAAATGTAAACCCCATGAAAGCAGGGATTTGTGGTTGCTCACTGCTCTGTACTCAATATCTAAAACTGTTAGGAGTTAGCTGGACAGTTATGTAGTCAGGGCAGCTAATATAAAACGGCACTAACAACCTGCTTTGCAGCTTAGACAGGACCACACTAGCACTCTGTTTGCAGCCTTTAGAGAAATGACTTCTGCAAAACATCCAAAAATACAACAAATACCCACAAAGCATTGGTCACCATCACAAATAAGAGGCAGTTAAGACATAAGTCCCCAGATGTCAGCAAAAAAAGATCATCAGGACGTAGACATTAAGCTAATAGGTAGACAGAGACATAACCAAAATCCTGATGGGCATGACTCAGCACACCCTGACTGTTTAAGACAGTTCCATAAAAAAGCTCATACAACCCCCTAAACTTAGAAACTCTAAGGGCAACCCTCTTCAGTCTCCTCCTCTCTAGGAGCTTTATACTCTTGCTCAATAAACTGCTTTGCTGCCCACCACTCTTTTTCCAGTCTTCCCCTTCACTCTTCGAAGTGACATGACAAAGAACTGCAGGGCACTAAATGCAGAAAATTCCTGCAACAAAACTCTATCTTCACATGGTGTGTGCTCAATAAATAGTTAAAGCATAAATATATTCATTAATCGAATGAAGTTAGGAAAGCTATTTCAAAGAGAAGCTCTTGTTAAAACCAGGGTAAACTAGATTCAGTTGGAAAAAACAAGTACTGGATCTATCTATAGTAAAATTTTATTGTAATATCTCAAAGTAGATAAGATATTTCTCTCAACTAATGATGATAATTCACCAGGAGGATGAAAGCTAAGTGACATTGGAAACCAATAGAAAACACTTCTTGTGACAAAGCTAGACTGGAAACACTAGCTCAGACACAAGCAATAGAAGTTGTTGTCAGCAAAAATATGGTCTCAAGATTGCATTATCCGAGGCTCCACAGAATAGGAGAAGGTGATATTTTCCCTTCTGGGTAGGGGACTGTAGACACCTGACAATAAACACCACTATTCTGCTACCAGTTTGGGACAGATGAGCACAAATCAGGTGTATCTGACCTAGTCTATTAAAACTCTGCAGTCTATATGAAGCAAATCAAGGGACAGTATAAGACCATAGGGATCAATGCCACCTGAGACAAAGGACTTCTCATCTTGGTCTAACAACTAACTAGGATGGCTACCAGCCATTACAGAGGCACTGAAAAGCTTAGGGTTGTGGTCATTTCCAAATTTGAGACTTGAGACTCCATGAAATGGAAATGTCACCTTCTTACTGGACTTTGAGAAGAATGGGCACTTAGCAAGCACTAAGCATGCCAGAGAAGCCAAGTTTGATGATCTGGAAAGTTTCTGGCAACAAGTGAAGTGTCAGGAAAGGGAGGAGATAAAATCTCCAGAGGAAAGAAATGTTCTAGATCCTGTGAGTACATAGGTTTAGTTTACTGTACTCTTTCCCCTTTTATGTACAGGCATGGGAAACAGGAAAATCCCTAAGATGAAGAGCTTCATGCTAAACACAAGCAGAACATGACCCAAAAAGGAATTCGGCAGAACATTCAACTTAACCATTCTCTGGATCCCATAGTGGGGAGCAGAGATGGAAAAAGGAGAATATTTTAATAGCAAGAGTCTACCATCCTCAGAGAGACAGAAATTTAGGAATGGGCCCTGACTTTTCAAGGCTGCAAATCAGAAAGGGAAGCCTCAGGATAGAGAATCTGCCTTACATTCTGATCATATTCATTCTCTTATGCTCAAGAGACAACTACTCATTTTCACTCTTCGATTAAATTACACAAAAATTTTAAGAGATTTCTTCTGGTTTTGGAGAAGTATACCTGTAATTGTTTCTCACGCTGGGGCTATAAATCATATAGCTTAAGTAGTCTTTGAAGTTTCTATAAGACACGAGACAATATGTTTTTATCTTTTTCCAACACTACCTATGGAAAGAGTTTATAGACAAACTTCCTTTTCAGATATTACAAAGATTTTGCTAAAGAAATTGTATAACCTAATGAAAATATTAGTTTTGAAAATATAACGTTATTTGCAACTATTTAAGTCTTTCTAGGTATAGACATTTACCAAAGTAAATGGTTCTTTGAATCTAGAAAAATATTTTGATGGGCCATGTTGAACAGTTTTTATTGTACATGGTAGGGCTCAAGAATAATCTGGAGAGATGAGACTTAGAGAAAAAAACTAAGTGAAATCTCTTTCTGAGAAATAAAGTAACAGGGATTTCATACTTATGTACTGCTGTAGTTATCTACTAATATAAATGGGAGTGAAACCTTGGAAAAAGAAATGGAATCAAGTTTCTAGACGTGCACTGCCCAACATAGTAACCACTAACCACATATGACTATTTAAATTCATGTAACAGTAAAAAAATAGTTCCTTAGTCACACTATTACATTTCAGTTTCTCAAGAGCCACACATGGCTAGTGGCTACTGGATGATTGGACAGGGCAGTAAGTTTTGTTGGACAATACTGGTATAGACAGGATTCTCAGAGACATAGTTTGGAGCAAGGCATTCAGTAGTAGAATTGTTTTCTGATTGTGTGGAAATTATCTTCTTTTTCTCCCAATTCTAGAGCAGAAATCTGTATTACATAGAATTCCAGTCATATAATGTTAGTGGTACTTTGGGGAATGGAGAAAGGGAAGGGAAGTTCCAAAATTGTAGGTGGGAACCAGCCACAAAGTAATGGAAGCTTTGGGGCAAGAATCCAGGATTATGAGTCCTGGAAATGACAACAGAGAAGCAAACTTGAAACAACCCTCATTTTCTCCAAGTACTTTAGAGCAAGTTGGCCCCCGAATGAAGGGAGAAGTTAGGTGATGTTATTTTATTGAGATATTTGAGCCATTTTATTTATGTGTTAGAATAAAAGATGTTCTCAGGAAGCTGGATGCCTTGGTGAATCTCAAGTGGTCAGTATTTTGCTTACCCCAATCAAAATGATCAAATAAGTATTTTGTGAAGTAAGATCTTGGGATATTGGCTTTTGGGGTATATCTCCAGAGACTTAATTGCTTTACCTGGGGATAGTAAAACCAAGGACAATATTTATCAACATGAGAAGTCCCGCCCCCCTGGGACCCCTGAGTGGCTCAATCAGTTGAGGGGCTGTTTTCAGCTCAGGTCATGATCCCAGCATCCTGGGATCGAGTCCTGATGGGGCCCCTTGTTGGGCAGGAAGCCTGTTTTTCCCTCTGCCTCTGCCTGCCACTTTGCCTGCTTGTGCTCTCATGCTTTGACATATAAATAAAAAGTCTTAAAAAAAAAAAGTTTCCCCCCCAAAAGTATCTAACTTTTAGTCTTTCCCAAGATAATTTCACATCAAAGATATGAGCATCCCCTCTGAAGCTTATCAAAGCTGTTTTTCCAGAAAAGATGAAGGTGATGCTTATAGGACACATATAAAGTCTTATAAAGTTATGAGACTCCTCCCTGAATGTATTTAACCAAATGAAGTGATAAATTATATTGCTCCTCTATTTAGAGAAAAAATAAAATAGAAAAGGATGGTGTTAACTCTTACCAAAATGACTCAAATTTGTGGGTTTTATTTTTATTTTTTTAATTTTTTTAAAAGAGGGATGAGTTTTCCTAAAAGTCACAGTTTTCATAAAAGATTATTTATTTATGTATGTATTTATTTATTTATTCATGAGAGACAAGGAGAGAGAATGGAGGGAGGGAGGGCAGAGGGAGAAGCTGGCTCCCCATGAAGCAGAAAGCCGGACACAGGACTCAATCCTGAACCCCGTGATCACAACCTGCACTGAAGGCAGATGCTTAACCGACTGAGCCACCCAGGTGCCCTTTTTTAGAACTTTATTAGTTGAGAAATAAGGTATATATACAATATATACTAGATAGCAACTTTCTTGAAAATATCCCTCACAGTATCTAGGGAAGTGCATTTATGTGGTAGATAATAACGACTATGTCTTACTTAGATCCTGAATTATTATAAGGCTTTAGGACTGTACCCAACTGAGCACCTAAAACATGGCTAATCCAAATTTACATGTTTTAAAATATAAAATACACACCTAATTTTGAAGATTTTGTGTGGAAAAAAGAATATAAAATATCTCAATAATTTTTATACTGGCTACATGAAATAATAGTTTTTATGTTGAGTTAAAATATATTAAAGTTAATTTAACCTATTTTTATGCCTTTTAATAATACCAGAGCACTTAGTAATTACATATGTGGCTTGCATTATATATCTATGGGACAACACTAATTTAGAAAAGCCATATAAACGGAAAATCTTACAAGAAAGAGGTTGAATAATAAGAACACAGACATGGAGCAGAAATGCAACACAAGATGAACTATTTTGAAGCGTGTATAGGAGGATATTAGAAGTAATACAATATATACTAGATAGCGGGATTCTTGAAATATCCCTCAGAGTGTCTAGGAAAGTGCATTTATGTGGTAGATAATAACTACTGTGTCTTACTTAGAGAGACTCTTGTCTTTATTTTATTTTTTTTAAAGATTTTATTTATTTGACAGAAAGAAACACAGCCAGAGAGGGAACACAAGCAGGGGGAGTGAGAGAGGGAGAAGCAGGCTTCCTGCTGAGCAGGGAGCCAGATGCGGGGCTTGATCCCGGGACTCCAGGATCATGACCTGAGCCAAAGGCAGTCGCTTAACCAACTGAGCCACCCAGGCGCCCCGACTCTTGTCTTTAATACTCTTGTTAAAAATTCTGCATTTAATCTCTAAACTTTGACTCACTACATGCAGAGTGAAATGAGATAAAAATAAGAGGAATAGTAGGTGCTTGAGAAAGAAATATATATATATATATATATATTTAAATTTAATATTTAAAGATTTTATTTATTTGACAGAGAGAAACACAACCAGAGAGGGAACACAAGCAGGGGGAGTGAGAGAGGGAGAAGCAGGCTTCTGGCGGAGCAGGGAGCCCAATGTGGGACTCGATCCCAGATCTCCCGGATCATGACCTGAGCCGAAGGCAGTTGCTTAACCAGCTGAGCCACCCAGGTGCCCCTACAGTAGAAAATTTCTTAACCAATCTTCTTAAACCAACTTCTCAACTAACACATGGGATTAATCTACACTCTTATTTCTTCTATAAAGCTCATGTCTGATGCTCAAAGCATGCTGAATGTTTCAGCAGCAAAGATCAGATTAAGATTATTGCCACATAACTTGAAACTCATAGTAGATACTCCTAAATTTACCTGTGTTAAATTAAAGCAAGGAAAATAGAGAACAGATACCAGTAAATAAAAGTCCAGACTCTCCAGGCTATAAACCATGCTTAGATATTTAGCTATAGTTATTCCTACATGGCTACATGGAAATGATCAGAAGCAAATACTGAGACCACTAGATTGTTAAGGAAATTAAGTGACAGCCCACTGACCCAGTGATCTCTTCAACAATAAACGTTTCATGATTTTTTTAAAAAAGATTTTTTTTATTTATTTATTTTTTATTTGACAGAGAGAAACACAGTGAGAGAGGGAACACAAGCAGAGGGACTGAGAAAGGGAGATACAGGCTTCCTGCCAAGCAGAAAGCCTGTTGTGGGACTCGATCTGGGGTCTCCAGGATCGTGACCTGAGCTGAAGACAGTCGCTTAACCAACTGAGCCACCCAGGTGCCCCGTTTCATGATTTTTTTAAAACCTAGAAACCCCAATCCCCTTAGGATCTAAGGAGACCCTAAGGACTGTATGATCCCCAGCAGTGGTACATAATCCATTGCTCACATCCTGAAAAATAATTGATAAGGAAAAGGCTGAAGGGTCATGGAGAAACATGGACAGGGTTATTCTCTCAGGGAGTGAAATCTGGAATTCCAACTAAACTAACCAAAAAAATTTCTCTCTTGCCTTGATGGTTCTCTTTTACAGCTGACATATGTCTTCCACTTTTCCATTTTCTGAATGCAAGTTACTATTGTGATTATACTGTTCCTACTTCACCATTGTATAATGCATGTGAGGGAAGAAATGTAACTTGTCCTTTAGTTTATAGGTCACCAGACCCCAGTGAGTCCTTTGGACACAGGGGAAATGCTTGAACATCACCCAGAGATCTTGCACTTGAATACAGGAGGTAGCTGGAATTCTATGGATGTCTCCACTAGGGATGCAGTTGTTTTATGTGTGGAGGAAAAGGATTCTGTGTTCAGGAATAAGTAGATATTTGGATATCCAAAGAGAGATACAAGCCTAATATTTGCAGAGAATGGTGATACAAATGAAGTCACCATATCCAGATCTAAAACAAAACCAAAATATTTTATTTGAAAAATGTCTATGGTAGATTGTTTCTCAGATAATCATGACAATTCTTTCCATCTTACATGCTTCTTTGGCAATATGACTTTGCTATTCTTTTGATTAAGTGATTGAAATTAGTAGTGTTCCTTGTTTTATTGTGTTTCCCTTTACTACACTTCACAGATTTTCTTTTTTAAAGATTTTGTTTCTTTATGAGAGAGAGAGAGAGCGCATGAGTGGGAGAAGGGACAGAGAGACAAGTAGACTCTCCACTGAGTGCAGAGCCCAACATGGGGCTCGATCCCTGGACCCTAAGATCATGACCCATCTCAAAGTCAGACTGTTAACTAACTGAGCCACCTACATGTCTCCAGATATTATATTTTTTACAGATTGAAGGTTCGTGGCAATCCTGTGTGAAACAAGTCTGACAGTGCCATTTTTCCAACAACCTTTGCTCACTTGCTATCTCTATGTCACATTTTCATAATTTTTGCAATATTTCAAACTTTGTCATCGTGATTGGTGATTATTAACCTTTCATATTACTATTGTAATTGTTTTAGGTACCACAAACTATACCAACATAAGACAGGTAACTTAACTGATAAATGTATGCCTTCTGATTGCTCGATCAAGTACTTCACTCTCTTTCCCTCTCCTTGGTCATCCTATTCCTTAAAACACAGCAATCTTGAAACTAGGCCACTTAATAACTCTACAATGATCTCTAAGTATTCAAATGAAAGGAAGAGTTGCATGGCTTTCACTTTATTTTTTTTAAGATTTTATTTATTTATTTGACAGACAGAAATACAGGTAGAGAGGGAACACAAGCAAGGGGAGTGAGAGAGGGAGAAGCAGGCTTCCCGCCGAGCAGGGAGCCCGATGTGGGATTCGATCCCGGGTCTCTGGGATCATGACCCGAGCCGAAGGCAGTCACCCAACCAACTGAGCCACCCAGGCGCCCCGGCTTTCACTTTAAATCAAAAGCTAGATATGATTAAGTTTAGGGAGGAAGTCATGTTAAAGGCCAAGATGGGCAAAAGCTAGGCCTCTTGCACCAAACAACCAAATTTTAAATGCAAAGGGAGGGTTCTTAGAAGAACTGTAAAGTGTTACTCCAGCGAACACACAAATGATCAGAAAACAAAATGGCCTTATTGGTAATATTTTTAGTAGCCTGGATGGATCAAACCAGCCATGACATTCCTTTAAATCAAAGCCTATGAAGTCTGAGAATGGAAAGGAAACTGTAGAAGAAAAGTTTGAAGCTAGCAGAAGTTGGTTCATGAGGTTTAAGGAAAGAGACTGTCTCTGTGACATAAAAGTTGAAGGTGAGGCAGCAAATGTTAATGTAAAAGCTGCAGAAAGTTATCTAGAAGATATAACTAAGATAATTTATGAAGGTAGTTATACTCAACAACAGATTTCTTCCATGTAGAGGAAACAGCCTTACTTATATTGGAAGAAAGTGCCACCTCGAACTTTCATAGCTAGAGAGGAGAAGTCAGTGCCTATCTTCAAATGACAAGCTGATGCTCTTATCAGCGTCTAATGTGGCTGGTGACTTTAAGTTGAAGCCAATGCTCATTTACCAACCTGAAAGTCCTCTAAGAATTATGTTTACTCTGTTCTCTTTATGATCTACAAATGAAAAACAAAACCTGGCTTCCTCTATCAGGAGATACTTAGGTTACTTCCAGATCTTGATTACAAATAATGATGCAATAAACATACGGGTACATATATCTTCACTTAGGGTTTTCATTCTCTTTGAGTAAATTCCCAGTAGTAGAATTATTGGATCATATGTTATTTCTATTTTTAATCATTTCAGGAATCTTCATACTGTTTTCCACAGTGGCTGCACCAATTTACATTCCCACCAAGAGTGTATGAAGGTTCCTTTTTCTCCACATCTTCACCAATACTTGTTATTTCTTGTCTTTTTTATTTCGGCCATTCTGAGAGGTATAAGATGGTATCACATTGGTTTGGTTTGCATTTCTTTGATGATGAGTGATGTTGAGCATCTTTTCATGTGTCTGTTGGCCAGGTGCATGTCTTTGGGAAAAAATGTCTCTTCAGGTCCTCTGCCCCTTTTTTCACGGGTTTGCTTTTTGGTACTGAGTTGTATAAGTTCTTTTTATACTTTAAATATGAATCCTTTATATATCTTTGATAATGTTTTCTCCAATTCAGTAGGTTGCTTTTTTGTTTTGTTGATGGTTTCCTTTTCTATGCAAAAGATTTTTATTTTGATGGGTCAACAAAGAAATTAAAGGAGAAATAAAAAAAAATACTTGGAGACAAAAATGAAAATGAAAACACAGTAGTCTAAAGTTACTGGAACATAGGAAAGACAGCTGTAAGAAGGAAACATACAATGATACAGGCCTACTTCTAGAAACAAGAAAAAATAATCTAACCTTATACCTAAACAAACTAGGAAAAAAAACAAAGCCCAAGGTGAGTGGAAGGAAGGAAACTATGAAGATCAGAGTATAAATAAACAATAGATATTTAAAAATAGAAAATATCAATGAAACCAAGAGATAGTTCTTGACAAGATAAACAAAAATTGATAAACCCTTAGCCAGACTTACCAAGAAAAAGGAAAAGGGACCCAAATAAATAAAATCAGAAGAAAAAGAAGTAACAACTGACACAACAGAAATACAAAGGATTATAAGAGAATACTACAAAAAATTATGTGCCAACACATTGAATAAACTTAGAAGAAATGGATAATTTCCTAGAAATGTACATTCTTCCAAAACTAAGTCAAAAAGAAAGATAATATATGAACAGACCAGTTACTAGTAACAAAATTAAATCAGTAATAGAAGAAGAAGAAGAGGAGGAGGAGGAGGAGGAGGAAGAGGAGGAGGAAGGCGGCGGCCAGAACCAGATGTTAATACCTATTCTTCTCAAAATATTCTAAGAAAACAGAAGGTGAAGGTAGGGTCCCAAATACATTCTATGAAATCAGCATTATCCTGATACCAAAACCAGACAAAAACACCACAAAAAAAGAAAGCCACAGGCCAACATCACTGGTGGACATAGATGGAAAAATTCTCAATAAAACATTAGCAAACCACATTTAATAATACATTAAAAGAATCATTCACCATAATCAACTGGGATTTATTTCAAAGATGCAAGAATGGCTTAATATTCATAAATTAATCAACATCATATACCACATCAACAAAACAAAGAATAAAAGCCATATGATATTTTCAATAGATGTAGAAAAAGTATTTGACAAAGTACAACATCCATTCATGATAAAAAACCTCTAAAAAGTAGGTTTAGAAGGAACATACCTCAACATAATAAAGGCCATATATGAAAAACCCAGAACAGACATCATAGTCAATGGTGAAAAACAGAGAACTTTTCCTCTGAGATCAGAAACAAGATAAAAATGTCTATTCTTTCCACTTTCATTCAACATAGTACTGGAATCCTAACAATCAAGCAAGAAAAGGAACTGAGGATTCCATATTGGTAAAAAATAAATTAAAATGTCATTATTTGCAGATGACAGGATACTATACATTAAAAGAAAAATCTAAAAAATCCTACCAAAAAACTATTAGAGATAATAAATGAATTCAGTATAGTTGCAGGATATAAAATTAATACCCAGAAATTGGTGTCATTTCTATATGCTAAAAAATGAATACACAGAAAGAAAAATTTTTTAAAAACTCATTTACAGTTGCACCAAAAAGAATAAAATGCATAAGAATAAACTTAACCAAGGTAAAAGACCTGTACTCTGAAAATATAAAACACTGATGAAAGAAATTGAAGACAACACAAGCAAATGGAAAGATAGTCCATGCTCATAGATTGAAAGACATAATATTGTTAAAATGTCCATATTACCCAAAGCAATATATAGATTCAATATAAAAATCTATAAAATAGCAATAGCATTTTTTCACAAAATCATAAAATATAAAAATTAAATTTATATTGAACCACCAAAAAAACCCAAATAGCCAAAGCAATCTTAAGAAAGAACAAAACTGGAGGTATCATAATTCCAGATTTCAAGATATACTACAAAGCTGTGGTAATCAAAACAATATTGCACTGGCCCAGAAATAGACATGTAGATCACTGGAACAGAATAGAGAGTTCAGATAAACCCACACTTACATAGTCATTTAACCTATGGCAAAGAAGGTAAGAATATACAAAGTGAAATAGTCTCTTTAAAAATGCTGTTGGGAAAACTGGACAGCTACATGCAAAAGAATGAAACTTGAGCACTTTCTTATACCATTTACAAAAATAAACTCAGAATGGATTAAAGACCTAAAAAAAACCCCAATGGATTAAGATCCAAAAATGAGACCTGAAACCATTAAAACCCTAGAGGAGAACACAGGTAGTAATGTCTGACATGAACTGTAGCAAAATTTTTCTAGCTATGTCTCCTAAGACAAGGGAAACAATAGCAAAATGAACTATTGGGATTATATAAAAATAATTGTTGTTTTAAAGCAAAGTTTTGGCATAGCTTGTTACATAGCTATAGGTAATTGAAACCATAGTCTAACTTTGGCAAATCTACCTATGTCGTGATCTGACATATTTTCAACTTTTCTAACTCTTCTCCGTTCTGCAGTGGGAATTTCCAGTTGTGGGCAGGCTGGCTTATACAGTCTCCTGTTCTCTTCTCACTACTAGGTCTGTCTATACAGGGAGCATCATACATGTGTGAGATTCCTAGCCTGCTTGCTCAAGCTGCTTTCATACTCCTAAAGTGCATTTCATGACCCTTCCGAGATTTACAGGAGTCACTCCAAGCAGGCCTAGGGCCGTGCAGGGAATTCTGAAGTCCTGAGTAGCCAGAATTGGAAGGGGAAGAGGGTTGTGTTTAAGCAAGTCCTCTTGACCTTGGGTTCTTCATCCAAGTTGCAGTAGCATGACTAGAGAAGAGTCAGAAGAAATCTACTAAAGCATTTGGTTTCAAAAGAATCACTGGTCAAAAATAAATAAGTACATGCATCCATACAGGCATATAAAAATTTTTTTTAAAAAAGAATCACTGGTCAAAAAGATTGGGCTATTCCAGGGACTGGTTTATGTCTTTCAGTATCTTCCCTTTTATTCTCTGTTATATAACAGTAAAATTTTTGGTAAACACATGGTCACCCAGCTAAAAGCTACATTTCCTAATCCCCTTTGCAGCTAGGTTTGTTGATGTGACCAAGTAAGCTCAGGTGATGTATGCAAAGTATGGGTCATGCTATTAAGCTAAAGGAACATATAATTTTCTTTCCATTCCTCTTTTGCTACTGGCTGCAATATGGATATAAATGGCTAGAATGAGAGCAGTCATCTTATATCCCTGGTGGGACCACAAGAGCAACTAGTTAGAAGGAGGTGCTGTCCCTAATGCTTGTCGGCCACCCTGTGAGTCTTAAAATGCCTAACCAGATTTTTCTGTTGGAGAGAGATAAAACTACTTTTTTTTCTTTAAGTGCATGTTATTTTAGCTTAAATCTATCCTGCTGTGGAATCATCTTTGTAATTGCATAATTTAATTAAATTCTGCATTAATTGAAAAATATAAGTGTGAAAAGAAAGTTGTTATATGCAAATTAAGTTAAATGCTTTGGAAAGGCTCCATAAAGTCTAGGCCAAAAAAACAAGGAGGAAGAAGAGGCCATTGAATGAGGTTAGAGTGAAACCATTGTTAAAAAAAAAAAAAAAAAAAAATGAAAGATAAGAGAATCATAAAAAATATAGTATGATTCTGCACTCAGCTTCCTAAGAATCTGTAAATTTTTTCTACATATTAAAGACACGGGGACACTGAAACTGAAAATTTTTATTTTTGTAAATATTTTATTCATTTATTTAAGGGGGGCATAAGTAGGGAGAGCAGCAAGCATAGGGAGAAGCAAACTCTCTGCTGAGCAGGGAGCATGATGTGGGGCTCCATTCCAGGATCTTGAGATCATGACCTGAGCTGAAGGCAGATGCTTAACCAACTGAGCCACCCAAGCACCCCTAAAACTGAAAAATTTTAAAAGGTGCATTAGATATGTGGTTTATTCCAGAAAGGTGGGGCAGAATGGTAAACAGTGGACAAATACTTGCAGAAAAAGATTTCATTCTACACCTATTAAATGCATGCTTACATGTTTTAAGTTAAACAAATATTTAAGTTCTCCTGGCTTTAACCTTTGATTAGCCAACTCTCTACAGGGCCCAAACATGTGAGAGGGCTTTGATTATATACAATTACACTTACAGAAATTGCATAATAAATAATACATGTTTTCTTATTGCACACTGGAGACTTGCGCATTCTACGGTAACTTTTTTAGGGTCTTCATGCAGCCTTAAAGACCTCTAATTATAGATTAGTGTTTGGGTGAGCCAAACTGTAGAAAAGGTTCTCAGGCCTCTTTATAAAAGGCTTTTTTTTTTTTTGATAAAGAGAAAGCACAAGTGGGGGTGGGAGCCAAAGAGAGAGGGAGGGCAGAGGGAAAGAATCAAGCCAACTCCCTGCTCAGTGAGGAGCCAATGCACAACTCTGAGATCGTGATATGAGGCAAAATTAAGAGTCAGACACCTAACTGACTGAGCCCTCAGGCACCCCTAAAATGCTTTCTTAATAAGATTGACTTTTATTTGTTAAATGCCCAGGTGATAAGTCCTAGTATTTTATTCTTCTATTTTATCAAATAGCTCTAGTCTCATATATTTATGCCTTTTAACATACTTGAACTTCCTCTCTGTTTAAAATTTTGAGAGAAGAAATCTCTCATTTTCCACAGTTAAGAATAAAACCAGTGTTAACTCTCCACTGTTTCCTTTTTCTTTCTAGTATACATTTTCTAATTTTATTTTTAAATGTCCCCATTCAATTCTCTAACTCTCTCGGAGTTTGATATGCATAAATAATCTGTAACAGTTGCAATTATACTAGTAGGATATACTCCATAAGTTCCTGTTTTCACTTTTCCTTATTTTATGTGGCATTTAACCAATGGCATTTTGTAGACATTATTCCCCAAAGTGTATCAGGGTATTAAAACTTTTAAAATCCTATTTCTTCCTCGAGACACAAAGATAGACTCAAGGATGTGACATGGGAATTCCAAGGCATGTATCAGAAACATGAATATTCTAATATTTTCTAGAGAGAAAATAAAAACATTTGAGTTGGAAAATAATTCCTTTCAAAAATAAAAGCTGTCTTGAGGCACATGGCTGGCTCAGTCAGTTGAACATGCAACTCTAGATCCCAGGGTTGTAAATTCACTGGGCATAGAGATTACTTAAAAATAAAATCTTTTTAAAAAATTAAAAAATAAGGGGCGCCTGGGTGGCTCAGTTGGTTAAGCGACTGCCTTCGGCTCATGTCATGATCCCGGAGACCTGGGATCGAGCCCCACATCGGGCTCCCTGCTCGGCGGGAAGCCTGCTTCTCCCTCTCTCACTCCCCCTGCTTGTGTTCCCTCTCTGGCTGTGTTTCTCTCTGTCAAATAAATAAAATCTTTTAAAAAAAATTAAAAAATAAAATCTGTCTTTCCTTACGACTGAGGAGATCTTCCAAAAATGTGTCTTGAAATAATTTTCAGGGTTATTTTTAAATAAGTAATTGTTGCTATTAAAAAAAAATCCCTTTCTATATTCATAACTAACACTCACAGCTGTCAGTAGTTTCTTTTGTAAAACTGATTAACCATGTGGGTGGATTTATTTAGTTTGATGAACTTAAACACGTTTTGATCACTGTTACGGAAATTCACCCACAGATATTCTTTGCTTCCATCCCTGATCCCTGGTCTTATGTAGACTAATTCTGGTTTACTCCCTTTCTTATATGTCCTGAAACCCAGGGGACAAGAATAGTTTAGAAACTCTGGAATACCGACTTACATCCCCAGTGCTACTTTTTTATTTTGGGTTGAAGAGGAGGGAGAAACAGGAAGCAACATTGTAAAGGGGTTAAGAATTTATTGATTTAGATCCCTAACATAAACTTCATGTGACTATAATTCTTCAACACTTGAAATTATGCAGTCCTTGTTTCTTTAACATACATTTTTAGTTGTGAGAAACAATAGAGCATATTAATTAAGGACTTAAGTTCTAAATAGTCAGACCATCTGGTTATAAATCCTTGATTTAGCACTTGCTACTTGTATGATGTTGAGTAAATTACTTAACTGTTCCAATCTTCAGTATAGAGCATGGTAATAATCACCTCTCAGTTATTTTGTGTAAATGAGAAAATATGTGTGATACATTTAACTTAGCACCTGGTGAATGCCAGCTTTTTTATATTCTAAAAAAATAATTCAGAAGCTCTCCATTAATTCTAAATATTATTCAGAAAAAATAATTAGCTAAATGGTATATACAAGGTAATTATAATGATAACAATTCAGAGGCATATGTGAATGTTTAAAAGAATGGAGAAGAAAATTGTTCCTAAGGTGAGGTTGCAAATAGATTCAGTTTTTTCAATGACTATGTTTAAGTTTTGTCATACAAATTTAGTAACTAATTCTCTACTGTATGTCTCTGTAATATGTTTATTTATCAAATTATCTAACTAATTTTTCCTGGTACAATGCAAATATGTGACAGAAGAGCTAAGTGTGTGAAACGTCCTAGAAATCCCATTCTAGGGGATTATTTAGACACTGCCATTGGTCTGCACTTGATGTCCATTTGCAGAAAATATCACATTATCCATGGGGCGCCTGGGTGGCTCAGTTGGTTAAGCGACTGCCTTTGGCTCAGGTCATGATCCCGGAGACCTGCGATCAAGTCCCACATCGGGCTCCCTGCTCTGCAGGAAGCCTGCTTCTCCCTTTCTCACTCCCCCTGCTTGTGTTCCCTCTCTGGCTGTGTTTCTCCCTGTCAAATAAATAAATAAAATCTTTTTAAAAATAAATAAATAAATAAAAAGAAAATATCACATTATCCAGAAAAATATATTAGGCAACAACTGAGAGTATGGAAAGAAAAAAACTGAAGAGATGTGGTGACAAAGAGCAAAGGAGAGGAAAGAGAGCTCTTCATTCTGATGCTTTTAACACTGTTCCCAGGGTAGTGTTGATCAGCCCTGAAGAACATTGGCTTCTACAGATTTTCAAATTCAGGGGCTGCCAGATTAGCTTTCAGGCTTTCTCTCCATCTCACAGAAACCTACCTGGACATTCCCAGATAGAATCATGCTTCTAGGAGAATGCTGAGGAATCTCTCCTCTCATGTAAGGAATAGTGAGGGTTTATTTTATTTTATTATTTTATTTTATTTTATTTTATTTTATTTTTAGAGGGTTGGGGGAGGAGAGGGGAGTGCAGAGGAAGAGGGAGAGAGAGAATCTTAAGAAGGCTCCACCCACCCTTCTACCCCCTCACCCCCCCACCTTCGGCACAGAGTCCAACTGGGGGCTCATCTCAGGACCCTGAGATCAAATAATTCTCTGTAGAGCTAGTGTGTTATTTATTGCTTTTCTTCTGAACTCACCATTCCAAATGGGTAAAGCAATGAAAGAAAGGATTAGTAAATAGCAAGAAGAGTGAGTTCAGAGATGTAGCTTTTGTTTATGAAAGTCATCCATTTGATTCCTCAGATTCAATTTACACAAAATTATTATTATTCCACTTGCTATAGTTTTTAGTCATAAAGCTAGATTTAACAAACAGTTCTTGAAAGCGCTTTGAAAAATGCAGGGATTTTTTCCCCCTCCTTCCTCCAACAAATTATCTCAGACAGATTCTTCTTTGAATTTCTTTAATTAAATTTAAAGTGTTTCCCCCTCCACTGTTTTTCAAGACTTTTTGACAAATATTCTACTGTCTTTGTCACACATTCCGATTAATGCAGTCACTGTGCCTAGAAAATTAGATTACTGGCAACCTAAACCCACAAAGCAAAGACTCAACTATATATTTTTTTCCCTATACATCAGTTAGATCACTCTTCTGAAAAAGCAAATTATTTTCTTGTTTTTTACTTCATGATAGCCATGAAGAACATTTCTTTCATTATGGGGTTACTTTTGCATTTGAATATTGAAATTCTCAGGAAAAGTGCCAAAAAAAAATTTCTCCATTTAAAACTCTAAAATATCTTTGGTGGAACTCATCATTAAAATGAAACTTTATGAGGCATCTGGGTGGCTCAGTCGTTAAGCATCTGCCTTCAGCTTAGATCAGGATCCTAGAGTCCTGGGATTGAGGTGGCATCCGGCTGCCTGCTCAGCGGGAAGCCTGCCTCTCCCTCTCCCACTCCCCCTGCTCTGCTTGTGTTCCCTCTCTCACTGTGTGTGTCTCTCTGTCAAAAAAATAAATAAAATATTTTTTAAAAAAGAACTTTAAATGATAATTTAAATATTAAAATTTGTTATTTATCATTAAAAATGAAATTTTAATATTTTATGAAAGTTGTAGAAATTCTAAAAAATAGGCTAAAAGCATAGACATTATGTATTCAGGATGTAAATCGGCAGAAGAAGGAATCATGTTTACCTGAATGATTTGTAGCCCAACTAGACAAATGCTAGTTACGGTTTACATTTAAGTGTGGTTCAGGATCTCTGCCTGTTAATTGAAATTAATAATAGGGGGCTTAAATTCAAGGGAGGGATGAATTATAAAATGAAGTCGTTGTGGGTGTACTTCACCTTAAATATCTATAGATGGTGCCAGTATGACATTTAAAATCCCCCAGAAGTAACCGCATAAGAACATACATAAATTTCTTTATTTTTACTAGTCTGAAAAACTCAGTCTATAATCTAGGAAATACTGTTTTAGTTTCTTATCACTGAGTCACAATGATTCTGTTAGTTTTCATAGGCTTCAGTCACCTTCTGTATTAAGGACACAGATGGATTCTTTCAGGCTTGGCAAAAATTTCCCAAAGTAGTAAATCCCCCAAATTAATTGTACCTTTACATATTATGTCTTTCCCACACACAGACCAAAGTAAAAGATCTTACATCCTATTTATATATAACCCACTAAGAGCAGAATCAAAATGCTGAGGAAACGTTGAAGATAAACTATCTCTTGTTACTGATAAGGACCCTGAATCCCAAGGCAGTTATAATAATGTTCCCATCATCCCTCAGCTTGTTGCCTTTTGTTTGTTTGTTTTTACAAAGACTCTTGGAAAGCAATTTAATTCTCCCTTCTTTAAAAAAATTGAAATTGCAACTTCCTGACTTGCATAATCCTAGCCCATACCTCAAGTTGGTTTATTAAAAAGTAGGAAGCTAATCTGTTCCCCTCAGATGGCTTATTATTTTCTTAAAAGAAGAATTATTTCTTAATCCCATGGTGGTAGTATAAAGGATCCTACTCTATTCTTTGTTAACCTAGATAAAACTCATATAATGAAGGAACGTGACCACACAGCAAAAAATGTATATTAGAACGTGCTTTTAATGTGTTAATGTTTCCAATCAGCATACAAAACAGCTTAAATGTTATTAAATTGTCTGTATTAAACCATCTGTCAGATGATACCTCAGTCTCCATAATTAGAGCACTTGGTTAAAAAAAAAAAGTACATCATGTATTCTGCACATAAATTTCTAATCTTTTCATCTGCTGTGATTAACATAGTTTCACAAAGGGAAAAGATCTGAGTATTGGTTCTTGTAGCAATGTAATTCCAAGCTGTTATTTCTTGGTCTCCTGCTGAATATAGCTTAGAATTAGTTTCCCTTCTCATAAATTAAATGATTTTTAGCTCTGGCCTGCTTCTTTGAGAATTTCATACTATAGTATTTCATTCATGAAATTTTTCTTCCACTTTTCCCCCCAAATTATGTTCCCACAAATAATTTCCTCGTATGAACGGAGAGAGGAGAAAAGAGAGAACTCCCTTCCATTAGAGGAATGAAATAAAATAAAATGTCATCAGTTAAAGGCAGATCGTGTTTATGGTTTTCAAGATACTCCCCCAAAAGACAGTTCTCAACCCAATTGGTCAATCTTAGATATTTTCAAAGAGCCCATATGTAACCTCTATTTGTTATTATTACTTACGTAAGTGAAGATGATCATGATAAAAATAAAATATTCAGTTGTCTTTGGACAGCATAACTTATACATCTTGCCCCCCCCCCAAATCTTTATAAATCTTGAAACTTTAATTGCTTTCAAGGTGATTTGTTTTATGGATTTAACAACTGGCATCAAAGTCAATTAGATAGTTTGCAGCATAAATAGTTTTTATTGGGACGCCTGGGTGGCTCAGTTGGTTAAGCGACTGCCTTCAGCTCAGGTCATGATCCCGGAGACCGGGGATCGAGTCCCACATCGGGCTCCCTGCTCGGCGGGAGGCCTGCTTCTCCCTCTCTCACTCCCCTTGCTTGTGTTCCCTCTCTGGCTGTGTTTCTCTCTGTCAAATAAATAATAATAATAAAAAATAAAAAT
>PITA01028559.1:0-19215 GCA_004023965.1 Spilogale gracilis | reverse complement strand
GTGTAAGGTGGTATCTCGGTGTGGTTTTGATTTGAATTTCCCTGATAGCTAGTGACGCTGAACATTTTTTCATGTGTCTGTTAGCCGTTTGTATATCTTCTATGGAGAAGTGCCTCTTCATGTCTCTTGCCCATTTTTTGATGTGTTCATCTTCTTTTTGGGTGTTGAGTTTGAGTAGTTCTTTATAGATCTTGGATACCAGCCCTTTGTAGTGTCATTTGCTAATATCTTCTCCCATTCTGTGGGTTGCCTCTTTGTTTTGTTGATTGTTTCCTTTGCTGTACAGAAGCTTTTTATTTTGATGAAGTCCCAGAAGTTCATTTTCGCTTTTGTCTCCTTTGCCTTTGGAGACCTGTCTTGAAAGAAGTTGCTGTGGCCGATGTCAAAGACGTTACTGCCTATGTTCTCTTCCAGGATTTTGATGGATTCCTGCCTCACGTTGAGGTCTTTCATCCATTTCGAGTTTGCCTTTGTGTGTGGTGTAAGAGAATGGTCTAGTTTCATTCTTCTATACGTAGCTGTCTAATTTTCCCAGCACCATTTATTGAAGAGACTGTCTTTTTTCCACTGGATATTTTTTCCTGTTTTGTCAAAGATGATTTGACCATAGATTTGTGGGTCCATATGTGGGCTCTCTACTCTGTTCCATTGGTCTGTTTCTCTGTTTTTATGCCAGTACCATGCTGTCTTGATGATCACAGCTTTGTAATAAAGCCTGAAGTCAGGTAACGAGATGCCCCCAGCTTTGCTTTTCTTCTTCAGCAAATCCTTAGCGATTTGGGGTCTTTTGTTTGTTCCAACGTTTTGAAGAATGTTGGTGGAATTTTGATCGGAATGGCATTGAAAGTGTCGATTGCTCTGGGCAGTATAGACATTTTGACAATGTTTATTCTTCCAATCCATGAGCATGGAATGCTCTTCCATCTTTTTGTGTCTTCTTCAATTTCTTTCATGAGTGTTCTGTAGTTCCTCGAGTACAGATCCTTGACTTCCTTGGTGAGGTTTATTCCTAAGTATCTTGTAGTTTTTGGTGCTATAGTAAACGGAATCGATTCTCTGATTTCCCTTTCTATTTTTTGTTGTTAGTTTTCTACCTGGTTTTATGCTTAACAACTAAAGGGCAAAACCAGTTCATGTTTCTTTTTATTTTTTTTTTTAAGATTTTATTTATTTGACAGAGAGAAACACAGCCAGAGAGGGAACACAAGCAGGGGGAATGAGAGAGGGAGAATCAGGCATCCCGCCAAGCAGGAAGCGCGATGTGGGACTCGATCCCCGGTCTCCGGGATCATGACCTGAGCCGAAGGCAGTGGCTTAACCAACTGAGCCACCCAGGCGCCTACCAGTTCATATTTCTAAGTAACAGTTTAGAGCTCCCAGATAGCAGGAAGTCTGTGGGTCCCAGGTCCCCTGCTCCAGGGCCCGAGGCCACTTGGGAAGTCCCCGTCCCAATGGCGGGACAGTGTGGTGCAGCCATGTCTTCCCACGGGACCGGAAGGCACTCCTGCATCCTCTCACGCTCCTGGGGAGATTCTCGGCCTCTTTTAGCTGTGGCCAGGAGGCAAGCTTAGAATACTGCTAAATATAAAATATGAAGGACCAAAGATGAAAATGTGCTTCTGGTGACATTAGGACCCCAGGAGTTCTGACTACTAAAAATAGATGGCTTCCTGTCCACACGTCTTCTTTCTCTTTGCATCCACGCAGCCAAGACTTCTGATGCTATGGATGCATAACTTTGCTTTCACTTCTGTTTGTGGATCAGACTCGGGACTGTCTGGCTTCTCTAATGAGGGTGTATGTTCTCCTATTCGTGATTGAGCACCCTGTTGAGATCAGTTTGGTGTGCCTTCATGGGTGTTTACATAACCCCTCCTTATAGAGCTGGAAGCCACAGCCTAGTTTGGAGCCTCCTTCAGCTGGTGGGATGGGCCAAGGAGGGCTGAATGTCAGGCCTACACACATGTGTGCTGTGTCTTCCCCCATAGAGGATCTGACTGTGCAGTCTTGTCGGTGAGCAGCTAGCTGCTCACTTACGTGCGTGCTCTGCGTCTGAGAAGAGGTGTGTGGCGGGCTGCCTAAGTGTGTTCATTTCCTAGGGAGGTCACAACAAAGCCGCAAACTGGAGGGCTTAAAACAGTAGGAACTCCTCTCATAGTTCCGGAGACCAGAAGCCTGAAATCAAGGGGTCAGCAGGGTCGGGCTCCTCTGACACTCGGATGGGAGGATCCTTCCCTTGCCTGTTCTACCCTCTAGTGGCCTGCCAGCCATCTTCTGTGCTCCTTGGCTTATTGGTGCATTTTTCCAGTCTCTACGTCCATTGTCCCGTGGCCTTCTTTCTCCTTTTATGTCTCTGCCTTCACGTGACCCTCTCTTATAAGGACACCCATCATAGTGTATTAAGGGCCCACTCTATTCCACTCTATTCCACTACTCCGGAATGAACTCATTTTAACCAGTTACACCTGCAATGACCATGTTTCCAAATAGGATTACGTTCTTCAACACCGGGGGTTAAGATTTCAACGTACCTTTTTGGGGAGGACACGCTTCCACCTGTAACAATAGGCATCACTGTACAATTTTATTCTTTTTATTTTTATTTTTAAAGATTTCATTTGTTAGAGCGTGCATGAGAGAGAGCATGAGCAGGGCAGAGGCAGAGGGAGAGGCAGACTCCCCTCTGAACAGGGAGCCTGATGTGAGACTCAGTCCCAGGACCTTGTTTTCATGACCCGAGCCAAAGGCAGACGCCTAACCTACTGAACCGCCCAGGTGCCATCACTGTACAATTTTAAAGAACACTTCCTAGACTAAGCCTAGAAGAATGATCCACATGTCCCTAGCGTGGAAACCCAGCATTTGAAACTCCTTCAGTCTTGAGCATATATTTATTGAAGTCTTTTTCTCTATAAAGGACTCAACTCAGCAGAGGTGGGAGGAATCTGAATGAGTGGTAAAATCCAGAACCTGCAGTTATATAATCCTGCAAGGAAGAGGTAAAGAGGCAGATTTAAGCAACAGGTGATGGGCTAAACTACAGTGCCAGAAAGTTAAGTGTCAAACCATAGGTGGCAATTTATCAAGTTACTGGGGCTGGAAATTCCAGCCTTTAGTCACATGGATTTTCCACAGGCAAATATCCCTCAGCGGTGGGGACTGAGAAGCATTCAGAGACTAAAGAAGGCAGATGTTTCTAACCAGGGAGTTCAGGAGTAGAACCAGAGCAAGGTGGGGCCCCAAACCTTGGGAGCCTGAACAGGCTGTCAGGATGGGAACTCAGGTACCCAGAAGCACAGCAGGAATTGAATTACTGGAGCTGGATTGCCAGGAGGGGATTCAAGCTGGAGAAGAGGGAACAGAAGCTCTAAGTGGGAGCTATCGTCAGACCAGAATGCAGATCTAGAGCAGCCCAGCACTAAAGCACATACTGATTCTGACTTCAGTTCTTCCAGCCTAAGGTCAGGATTGATTCCCAGTAAAGGGCAAAGGTGACTCTTCAGCATGGGGTTTTGTGGCATGGCTGCAGATAGACCACAGTGGGGCTTACAAGCAGGAAACCAGGTGAAGTAGAACATGACCCCTATTTTAACCAGTCATGATTTCCCATGGGTGGAGTGACCTTCTTTCTAGGTTTGATAAGGACTTCCAAAAGGCTCTTGTAAAGTGCTCTCAATAACTTGTTTTTTTTTAAAAAAAAAGGCAAAATAGTAATAATGATATGCTAATACGTAAAGTGATTTTTTTAAAAAAATATTTTATTTATTTATTTGACAGATCACAAGTAGGCAGAGAGGCAGGCAGAGAGAGAGAAGGAAGTAGGCTCCCTGCTGAGCAGAGAGCCCGATGTGGGCCTTGATCCCAGGACCCTGAGATCATGACCTGAGCCAAAGGCAGAGGTTTTAACCCACTGAGCCACCCAGGCACCCTGTAAAGTGATTTTTTAAAAGAGCTCTGAAGTTTATGGTTCAAAAATGAGACCTCTGTTGTGACCCCAAAGGTCGAGAATTCTGCTATAAAACATGAGAAAGGTCCATATGAGTTCATGCAAATAGGAAAGAGAATATTTATTTTGAAACTTGCATTGCCACCTAGATAAAGTCACTTAGAGGACTGTCTTGCTAACTTTGTCCCATGGAAATCCCCAGCAGTTGGTCACTATTGAACCAGGCAAGAGTGTGTTTAATCTTTTATCCTTCAGACTTGGGATAATGAACATGGGTTTAAGTTGGTCCCTAACCTGGTGGTGTGTAAGTGTAGAAGATTCTCCTAAGAGGCAGCAAAATATTCCCAGACCAATAGGGGCACCTGGGTGGCTCAGTCAGTTAATAGTCTGCCTTCAGCTCAGGTCATGATGCCAGAGTCCTGGGATCGAGCCCTGCATCGGGCTCCCCACTCAGAAGGGAGTCTGCTCCTCCCTCCCCCTCTGACCTCCCTACTCATGCTTTCTCTCTCTCTCTCTTTCACTTGCTCTCTCTCTCAAATAAGTAAAATCTTAAAAAACAAAAACAAAAAACAGAACAATAAATGCTGATCTTGTCAACCCAGATGTGTCTGCAGACTCTAGAGTGTTAGAGAGGCAGAGAGGGTTAGGGATTTCCAATGTAATTAGAAACAGGTACACTTCTACTTAGACCTAGCCCATGATCTGTTGTTTCACAGTTTAGATTATCAGCAAATTGGACCACTTTCTTGTTTAAGAGATGGGCCTATGGAGGACTAGATATTCGATGGAATGCCTGTAGAGGATTGGTCTTCCCCATCCAGACTTTGCACAGATAGGACTTTATCAGAGCTCTTTTTGAGCTTGGTATTCAGGATCCTGGGATTATTGTGTCCACTTGTAAAGTACACTGAATATAAGTCAGAAAACCACTGAGCACTACTGGACCCAGGCAGCTAACAGGTCCACACGTACCTTGTCAGCTTAACAGCTGCCGCTGCGTGAATGTTTGCTGTGTTCCAGGCACTGTATGGACTGTGTCTAATGTCTACAGCAGCCTATTGAGCCATGACACTATATCCCCACTCTATAGAGGAGGACACTGAGGAGTGGTTTTCCCCAGGTCGTGCAGACGATAAGAAGCAGGGTGGGGATTGGAGCCCAGTCAGCCTGGATCGATACGGCATGCACTCCCTCCACCACACTGTTCTTTGCCTCTGTCATGACAGAAAATGCTTAAATTGTCACATACTGGTGGCTCTTACCAGGAAGTCAAGTAAGGCTCTGTGTTCTTTTATTCTGACAACAAATATTAGACAGCGTACCTGGGATTCAACAGCGAAGAAGCTCCAGACAAGGACCCTGATGAAAGGGGGGCAAGACAAGTGAGCAGAGTGACAAGTGCCATAAAGAGGGTGAGCATGAGGACACCTAAGTCAGGCTTGAGGGGTCAGAAGATGCTTTCTGCATCTAAACTGTGATCTGAAGGACAAGAAAGAATCCTAGCCAAGGAGTAACAGCATGCCAGTAATGACATCATCATAGTCATAGCTCCTGCGTGCACACTGCTAACCATGCAGCGGGGGCTGCTCTAAATAGAAATGCAGACGTCCCAACCTTTGGAGGAGGTGCTTTTGACCCCTGTCTTACATGTGAGGGCTCTGAGGCATAGAGAAGTTAAGCTAACTTGTTCAGGGCCACACAGTCGCAATAGATAGAAGCTGTGTAGGAATCAAGTTTGGCCCTAGAGCCCTTGCTTTTACCAGTGACTCTCAAGCCAGAGGGTGGGGAGAGGTGCACATGGAATATGTGCAAAGGGTAAGAGGCACAAGAGAGCAGAGCCAGTCAGCAAACATTGTTATTAGCATCTTGGCATATACAGGTTGAAATACACCTCTCTTTGTGCACAATAGAAAAACAGCCTCTTTCTTCCTGAGGCACTAGGGTGACAGCCTGTCAGTGAGCAGGGACTCAAGGGTGGCTGGTGGACCAGGAGGAAGAGCCAATCCAGCGGAGGAGAAAGGAGACATGAAGAGCAATTTAAGAGGAAGGAATTTAAGGGTACAGAAAACCAGTTTGGGGACTATTCTTGCTTACTATACCCACAGCAGCTATGGGTATCTGCAGCAAGGACCCAGAGGGATGAGCGAGGCAGGTGCCCACCGATGCTTGGTGGAATTCTGGGATAATGTCCTGCTTGCATTTGCGTGCCTGGAGTTAGTAACCCCAGACATGGAGACGAATGAGACATGGAGCTAATGTTCTCCCAAAGAACTGTTTCCCATATATGAAGTCTAAGTTTATGAGCAAAGGGTATTATGCCTAATACCTTTCAAGTTACTAAACCTGTAAATGTCATGTTCAGATGGAGACAAGACACCCCAAAAGGAATGTAACTGCCCAGTTTCCACCAGTTGTTCATTCCACCACCAGCTTTCCACCTCCATCTCCATGACAAAGAGCTGTTTACCCCGTCTTTAACGTTTCCAGAAATGTCTCATCCTATTCTTTTGGTATCATCCTTGATGTTCTCAAGGTAGCTGCTGTGGGTATAGTAAGCAAGAATAGTCCCCAAACTGGTTTTCTGTACCCTTAAATTCCTTCCTCTTAAATTGCTCTTCATGTCTCCTTTCTCCTCCGCTGGATTGGCTCTTCCTCCTGGTCCACCAGCCACCCTTGAGTCCCTGCTCACTGACAGGCTGTCACCCTAGTGCCTCAGGAAGAAAGAGGCTGTTTTTCTATTGTGCACAAAGAGAGGTGTATTTCAACCTGTATATGCCAAGATGCTAATAACAATGTTTGCTTCCGAGGGTCTAATTAGAGATGATTAAAACATTGGTCTTGGTTTTATGTTTCATATATCTCCATTTCTTAATTTTTCTGTAACTAACCTGCATTATTTCCATAATAAAAATAGTACATGTTAAAATAGTTTTATGAAGAAGACAGAGAGGCCCAGCGTATTCTCAGATACATTCTGTGACAGGCAGGCAGCAGCCTTTCTCACTGCTGCCTAAGGCTGGTTGGGGAGCCAGTTGTCTGGGACCTTGAGGAGTTTGAACCCTCCTTTTCCCATTTGTGTTACCGCAGATGGCCTTTGCAGTATAGTCACTTACATGCTGGATCACTGAGAAATTCCTCCTGTGCTTCTCTCTAGGTCGAATTTGGATCCCTTCAACCAATACACTGAAGACCAGATCTGGGATGCCCTAGAAAGGACACACATGAAAGAATGTGTAAGTAAAGCCCCAAGGGAGGGCTTTGCTGGAATTTAAAGGGCAGAAACGTAATGGTGCTGGGGTCCTTTCCCAGCCTGCTCTGGCATCTCTGTCCAGCCTGGTCCTGCCCTTTATTTCCCGGCTATCTGTGTAGGATCATTTTAGATAAGGCTTCCCAGGCATTTCAGAGAGGACTTAAAAGTTGGTATCTCTCAACCACGGTCATATTGTCCTTTTACTATCCATTAATTAACCAAAATATTAATGACAAACACTCAGAATGCTTTTACATTAATTTCTGTTTTATTCATCATGACAGTATAACATGCTTTTGCAGCATCTGGATATGTATCAAGATTGCAAAACGCATGCAGCATGCTTATGGGGGTCACTGACCTCTTAGGGTGACTCAACACACACCATCCCAAGGCCACAGTCGACAGACTGATACCTCCCACCGGGAGTAGGATCTCTCGGTCCCCTAAGCTGAGTCAAGCTCAGGATCCCCTGCCCTGATTCAACTAGGTCAGCTCTGCCTTTGGCACTATAATATTGGGCTTCCTCAAACCATTTCATTTGAAGGATAGGCTTGAGGCTTACTATAAAAGCAAGTTTGACAGCCATCAACGTATAGCCTTGGAAATCAGAAAGAGTGATGTCACTTTCCCCATCTCCTGTGGTACGACCATATTTTCAGAACCAAAGATTAGGGGCACAATTTGACAGGATTTGGGGATATGAAAATACTGGAATTTCTAAGACCTTTGAATGGCATGATGCTAACAGAATAGTAATGTCCTGGAAAATGAGGGCCCTAGTACCCATGATCACCACCCCTGTACCTTCTTTGTAGATGAGCCAGATTCTTGGCTAATCATTGTTGCATCTGGTTCAGAAGAACTTATTTTTGCCACTGGATTTTGGACAAAAATTAGTTCAGTTTTTTTTTTCCCCCTAAATTTACTTTCTGACTCTTCAAGACTCTACTTCCTTTCTGCCTAGATTGCTCAGCTACCTCTGAAACTGGAATCTGAAGTGATGGAGAATGGGGAGAACTTCTCAGTGGGGGAACGGCAGCTGCTGTGCATTGCAAGAGCCTTGCTTCGTCACTGTAAGGTGAGGCGCTCTGTGCCGTGGCGGGCACGGGCGAGCACGGGCGAGCACGGCCTCTGCCCATGCCATGAGGCCCAAAGGCATTCCTGGCCCCAGGGATGTTTCTAAATTCACCTTGACACCATCTGGGTATACAAGTGTTCTTGAGCCTTCAGACTGCCCTGACCCTTTCATTTCCAAGGGTGCCTTCTGTCTCTGGCCAGCAAGTGGTTGTAGTACTGTTGGAAACCATGGACCTAGAGACCTCCAGACCATCAAATCCAGTCCCCTTATTTTGTAACTGGAAAAGGAAGATCCAGAATGATTACTGTTCATGCTCAGGGTCACAGAGCAAGTAGGGGCATGTGTCTTGTTAGATCAGTATTATATGCATATCTTTTTGTGTGTGGAAATGAAGGCAAACACGTGGGTTTGAAGTTGTACCCATTCTAAGCGACATGATCCTTTTACATAGGTGTGTACCTACTGAGCAAAAACAGATTATGGTGTAAAACTTAAATAATGAAATACATTTTAGCGAATCGCAGATTGAGAAGAACGCTTAGGGAATTGGTTGGATTTCTCTTTCTCCTCTCTTTTGTGGCAGATTTTGATTCTCGATGAAGCCACAGCTGCCATGGACACGGAGACAGACTTACTAATCCAAGAGACCATCCGAGAAGCATTTGCTGACTGCACCATGCTGACGATTGCTCATCGCCTACATACAGTCCTAGGCTCTGATAGGATTATGGTGCTGGCCCAGGGACAGGTACTGAGCCCCTGAGGGACCACGACTTGGTGTGTGTCAACATCTGGGGGAAACTGGCCCCTGGCAGAATTGGGCTGATCTTAGTGCAATTCTTAGCTTTCAGGTAAGCAGCCTTAGCAACTCTAATCTGGCTTACGCTGCGAGGGATACAGCCCTCCCAAGCCAGAGAGTGAGTAGGTGTGCTCTTAACTGATTCTCATTTTGCTTTAGTACCTATTCTTTTTGTTGCCTGTAAAGGTGACCCTTTGACTTAGGTCAGAGAGGTCGTGTACTTACTAATTAACTCACATACACAGGAATTGCCCAAGGTATCCTGAGACCAGCCACCTCGAGTTGGCTTTTTGCAATCATGTAGTGGTGACAAATTTCTTATACTGCTGTTCCAAGCTTTCCCACAATCCAGCCCAGCCTGGCCACCTTCATTTGCCACTCGCTTCTTATAGGTGCTGTTGGCTGTAAACAGTCTTGCCTCGGGGCGCCTGGGTGGCTCAGTTGTTAAGCGTCTGCCTTTGGGTCAGGTCATATCCCGGTGTCCTGGGACTGAGCCCTGCATCTGGCTCGCTGCTCTGTGGAGAGCCTGCTTCTCCCTCTTTCACTTCCCCTGCTAATGTTCCCTCTCTTGCTGTCTATCTGTCAAATAAACAAAAATCTTAAAAAAAAAAAAAGAAAAAGAAAATCTGTGTCCCCTAAACTGGTTCCCCTCCATGCCTTTCCTCACTCAGCTAAATATACCTCCAGGGTCCCTTCTTCTTATTCTCTCTGCCACATCCCCACATCTGTCTGCTTGTGGCCTGCCTATCCCTCTGAAAGGCACAGTCACGTGCCCTGATGGCCTCTGTCACCTGAAACTTTATGTGTGCCTCTCATGGCACTCTTCTGCCTCCTCTGAGGGTGACCGGCTGATGCCCTTTCTCCCTGTTAGACGGCACACTCTCTAAGGGCAGGGGTCATGCCTTACTCGTCTTTGGTCCTTGGCAGGGCCCCATGCTCTGTTCTTTGCACATGGTAGATGTTAAGTATGTCACTTAAGATGTTAAGTAAATTTATATTGGACAGATCGTTCCTTTGTGTGTGCCTGGGATGGCAGGAAATTAGTGGTCTGGCCAAAACAACCAGCCACTTGCTGTGTGTGACTTGTCTTGTGTAATGAATAATAAGGCCCCATGATAGCTGCCTCCATTGAGCGCTGTTGGTTGCGCACTGAGTTAAGGGCTTTACGTACAGCCTCCCAGGTGAAAGCGGTCTCACCACGACCGAGAAAGATCCAGATGTGTTAATCCTGCCTTCCAGAAGAGAAGATGGGCTCAGGGACCTGAACCTATCTCCAGTCCCCAGGAAAGGGAGAGAGTTGGAGCTGAGCTAGGTTGGCGACACCAAAGCCACACCACCCCGTGCCTCTGTTTGTGGAGAAGTCCTGAGGAAAACAGTTAGGACAACAGATGTAGGCTGGGCTTCAGAGCTGAGTTGGAGACAACATAGGAGTTCATGGTTTTTCTCCTCATCGTGAAATTACGTGAACGTTAGTGGGTTTTGTTACTTGTTTGTTTGCGTTATCCTAAGTGTTTACTGAGATCCTAGTACACACTCGATACACAGAGCTACTACTCTGCACATAGATTTTAAGTTAGAATATAATAAAGTGAAGGGGGCCAAGAAACACCTTGTGGGAAATTCTTTCTTAAAAAATACACACATCCAGACCACTTTGTTTGTATGCGTGGCTCAGTGTTTCGGAGTGGGGATTGATTGGTTCTCTGTGAGGAGCGGTATCCTTCCCTTCATTTTTGATTCTTATGAACTGAAATTTCCTTGTCATTTTAGGAAAGCCTGAAAAACATGGGAAAAGCATAAAGGCAAAAATAAGATGAGTCCTTTACCTCCCCAGGGATAGGCATTGTCCCTATATTTGTTTGCCCCCTGCCAGCCTTTTTCATGCATCTCTACACACAGACTCTAGTGGGTAGGATGCGCTCCACGGCAGACACACGAATGCAGAACTAGAGAGGCTTGGACAGCAGGAGACTGTTAACCCACGGCTGCAGGAGTGAGGGTTGGTTCTTCGGCAGCTCAGCGATGTCAGGATCTGTGTCAGCTTCCAGCCAGAACCTGCCTTCCCTCCCCGTCGTGGGGCAGGCTGTCTGCACTAGCACCTGTCATAGCCTCCCAGGGGCAGGCCTGGAGAAGCGTACTTTGTCCTCTGCCTGTACCTACGGGCAGAACAGCCTTTCCTAGAAGCGCCTCAGAGACTTCTCCTCTGTCAAGGCTGTGCCTTGGTCCTGTAGCAAGAAAGGCTGGGACAATGGGTAGGTGGCATTTTCTGCCTTGCTCACGGAAGGCAGTTCCGTTTTTTGCTGCAGTAGGATTTTCAGTGCCTGCATAGAAGTCCATCACAGCAATGGATAATTGACTGAATAGATCCCTTACTTCCTTTTTTTATTCTGCCAGCTGGGTATTTTGAGCTGTTCTTTTTCCATCTAGAGATTAGAATCAGTTTGTACAAGATGACATTTGCCTACTATGCCCTTGACTTGAGCTGCAATTTTCTTGCCCCCTAAGATTTATGTGAAGGAGGTTTGGATGTCTTTGTCCCTAACCTGTCCCTTACACCGTGGTTAGTAAAAACAAAAAACCAAAAAGGGAACCCATTTGGGCATGGCAGGACTCATGGAATTGTCGCTTTGATTCTGCCCCCAGGGAGCTTTGGGGTTTGTCCCCTTCTTGGCAGTGGTTCTCTGCGTGACGTGTCTCCTTCCTTTGCAGGTGGTGGAGTTCGACACCCCGTCAGTCCTCCTGTCCAATGACAGCTCCCGGTTCTATGCCATGTTTGCCGCCGTGGAGAACAAGGTCGCTGTCAAGGGCTAACTCCTCCCCGCCGCCCTCTCTTTTCCTTGGAGCATTGCCATTCCCTGCCTAGGGCGGGCCCCTCATCGCCTCCTGCCAAAACCTTGCCTTTCCCAGTTTTATCTTTCGCACAGCAGTTCAGGATTGGCTTGTGTGTTTCAATTTTAGGAAGAGTCCTATTTTGATTATTGTATTTATTCCATATTCATGTAAACAAAATTTAGTTTTTGTTCTTAATTGCACTCTAAAAGGTTCAGGGAACCATTATTATAAATGTATCAGAGGCCTATAATGAAGCTTTATACGTGTAGCTATATCTATATATAATTCTGTACATAGCCTATATTTACAGTGAAAATGTAAGCTGTTTATTTTATATTAAAATAAGCACTGCCCTGGTAACGGTGCAAATTCCTTTCTATCATTTTTGTACAGTTTGCTGTACTAGAGATCTGATTTTGCTATTAGATTGTTGGAAGGGTAGCATTCTGTTCTTCTTCAGCTGGTGGTTTCACGGTGCCGGGTTCTTTGGGCGTCCAGAAGGAAGATGTGCGGTGATAGCGGCCCTCCGGCAGCCCCTCTGCGCCTCCTCACAGCCACACCTGGTGGGGTGGGGAGGGGTGGACGGGGCTGCCGGGGGCCATGCAGAGCACCGTGAATTCTCAGGGCTCCTGCTTTCTGTCCTGTTGTCATTCACTGTTTCTGTCAGGAGAGCAGTGGGGCAAAGCCCCGGCCCCCTTTCACTCCCTCCGTCAGGAATGAGAATCACAGAAGAACATTCCTCGGACGGGGGGAGTCTCTTTCCTGCCTTCCCCTTTTTGCTGTTGTTTCTTAACCAGAATCAAGTCTGTCCACAGAGTGTCCCACTGCCTCAGGTCCCTAAATGCTGGCCACCGACAGCTCCGACACCTGCTGGCTCCAAAGCCCGGGGCCAGCTGCTGCTTTTGTCAGTGGTACTTTGTCATTTGCCTGGTCCCACGTCTCCGCAGTTCAGTGACAGGGTTCAGGAGTTTGTGGGTCTGTTCTCTCTCACTGCAGTTGTCACACAGCCTGTCTCTCTCCAAAGTCTGCAACTTTAAGCAGCTCTTGCCAATCAGTGGCTCACACTGGTGTAGAAGTTTTTTGTACTGTAAAGAGACCTACCTCAGGTTGCTGATCGCTGTGTGGTTCCGTGTGTTCCCGCAAATCCCCTTTGTTCTGTGGGACCAGTAGCTCAGGTGGGTGTGGTTGCTGCTGTCATCACCTGAATGGTCAGCGTTGCATGTCGTGACCAACTAGACATTCTGTCGCCTTAGCATGTTTGCTGAACACCTTGTGGAAGCAAAAATCTGAAAAAGTGAATAAAATTATTTTGGATTTTGTACAACTCTTGGTGTCTAAAACTGTTCTCTGGGAAGGGAGCACGATGTCTGTGAACGGCCTTTATGTGTGAGACCTGGGCTCAGAATGTCCAGTAATGGGGTTACCTGCGGGAAAGGCCAGTGACAGAGCTGACTGGGGGCACGGGGTCTGAGCCCAGCGTGCCTGGAATCTTCGCGGGCGGCTTTCGTCCCTTCAGCTTGGGTTGCCGGGCTTGGTCACCAGTCGAAGCTCCCACGCTGTTAGTAGGAGGCGGGGGTGGGAAGGGTGAGTGGGTGGGAGGGGGCAGGCCCTTGTGTCTGGTGACAGATTCAGGTCAACAGGGTGTGGAGCGTTCTCCGTAATTCAAACAATGCCAGTTGTCCTTTTCAGCCAGTTCATTCAGATGAACTCATTGAGAATTAAGTACCATTCTAAAAGAGTTTCTCAAAATATTGTGTTGGATGCTGCCAAGAAAGCTTTTATACTATTTGTATTGGTTCTGCCGACCATCGGCAGAAATCATATCTTGCACCTAGCCATTTTTGTAAACTACCGTCTTAAAATTGAGTTCCTCCTTGTCACATGCCAAGTGCTCAGGAGGCACATGTGACCCGTGGCTACCGTCCTGGAGGGTGCAGGCCTGGAACATTCCCATCATTGCAGGGTGTCCTGTCGGGCAGTACTAAGGTAAATAGCGCCTTTTTTTGATTCCCTGGATTTACCTTCCAAGAAGGTAACAGGATCCTATCTCCCCGTCTCCCTCACCTTTCTCATCCTGCTTTGCCCCTTAAACGGAGGCATTTCCTGGCTTCTGCCCCCGGCCTTTGCTCTCCCATGTGGGGCTTTCACTCCTGCAGGCACAGAGACAAACCAGCTGCGGCCTGGCCTGTCTCCTTAGTGCCGAGCACCTCTTCTGGCAACTTCCACGCGCCTTGGTCAGCCTCTCAAAAAGTCTAACAGTGCTCCTTGTCTTTGTGAGCAGTCCCATGGCCTCCTTAGTTTTCCGGGCTAGAAGCTTTGCATTGGTTCAGTTCTCCTGTCCCTTCCAGATCAACTCCATCAGTACAGGTCCAACACATCCCCGCCACCACTGTCCTCTCTCTCTCTCTCTCCCCCTCTGCCCTAAGCAAGGTCCACCTCCCTTTTTTTCATATTGTAGCTACAGCTCATAACCACTCTCTCCCTCAGTGTCCTTCTCCAAACCACTGTATGGACTCCTGTTGAATTGCTGACCCAAAATGCAAGCTGGTCACCTGCCAAGTGCTTGGGAGGCAGGGACAAGTGGCCTGTGTTGTTTAGCTTGGCATCCAGCATGTCCATTATTTGGCTCCAACCCTCTGTTTCTACTCAGTGTTCCTAAAAACAGGCCACTATTTTCACACCTTTAAGTCTTTGCCTGGAATCCATTGATCCTCCCTTGTTTGTTTGTTTGTTTGTTTGAGAGCAGGGGAGGGGCAGAGGGAGAAGGAGAAAGAGAATCTTTTTTATTTTTTTTAAAGATTTTATTTATTTGATGGAGAGAAACACAGCCAGAGAGGGAACACAAGCAGGGGGAGTGAGAGAGGGAGAAGCAGGCTTCCCGCAGAGCAGGGAGCCTGATATGGGACTCGATCCTGGGTCTCCGGGCTCATGACCTGAGCCAAAAGCAGTCGCTTAAGCAACTGAGCCACCCAGGCACCCTGGAGAAAGAGAACCTTAAGCAGGCACCAAGCAGAGCCTGACATGGGGCTTGAACTCAGAACCCTGAGATCATGACCTGGGCTGAAATCAAGAGTCAGATGCCCAACCAACTGTACCACTCAGGTGCCCCAATTCTCTTCTGTTTAAAAAGGCCACGTTTTGGGGCTCCTGACTGGCTCAGTCAGCAGAGCGTGAGAGTCCCACACTGGGCATAGAGTGCACTTAAATAAATGAATAAATAAATAAATAAACAAATAAACACTATGTTCTTTTTAAACTCAGGTTAACTATTATCTCCTCTACAAGCCTTTCTCTTCAGATTCCTCTAGGTTCCTACAACCCTTTGCTTACTAGTTTTGATTAGTTTTTAATTTTTTTCTCTTTTTATTTCCTTTTTCTTTGCATATTGTAACTGATGATTTCCTTAAATTTCTGCCCATGAATATAAACTTCATGAAGACATTGAATCATCTTATTTTTGTATATCTAATCATTCCTGGCTTAAAGATTCTGTTTTATGTATAGTAGGTGCTTAGCAAGTATCAAGCCACTCAGCTGAGTCTTGAATAGTGCTGCCCCTCCTCCCTTTGAAGCTGAGGTTGAAAGAAAGCAGCTCCCCGTGGGAACCCTGCTGAACACTCAGCAGAATTCTAGACGCCAAGTTCATTGCAAACTGCCGGATGTTGCATCATCACTTCCCTTTCTACAAAGCCTGGAGACTAGAGTCAGTGGTTGTAGAGTGTTTATGGGGGACAATCAAACTGGGATACTTACAAGAGTGAAAGAAGGCGCAATTAATAATAAAATGTACAAACAGTGCCATGTCCTCTAGCACTGGCCCTCCCCAGGTGGCCTAGATACTGTATCTGAGTCTATAAGTCCTCCCTTGGTTAGGGATCCCAACCCTCTCTAGTAACAGCTACAGTCCCTTGGGACTTAACCTCCCCTTTCAGAGGCAGTCAGGTCACCTCCGTTTGTTTCCAGTCACTCCCAGGAGACACTGGGCTCATGTGCAAGTTAAACGTAAGAAATAAAAGCCTGTCTTTGTTTAGGTGTGTGGAGGTAAGTTTTGGGACCTCTCCTGCCTCACCACTTATTTCATCCATCTCTAGGGATTTCTATATCTCCTGATACTTCTCTCCCATTTGTAGCTGGGGGAGAGAAGTATCTCTTCTCTCCCTCATGGTGGTTGGGGGAGAAATGAGGGGGGGGGGAATGGAATATCCTTCAGGCACTGAGCTTGGATTTGGCACTGGATTTGGGTAGATCTTGAGGTAGGAACCCCCCCCCCGAGCCCCACCTACTGGGAGGGAGCAGAGAGATTTACAGTGGGGGGCAGTGTGGTTCGGGAAATGGCTCCTGCCTGGGGTGCAGCCCCCTGGGCGGAGGCTGTGATACGCAGTCCTTATCTACTGTTTCTCCAGGGGCCACAGAAGGGGGTCTAGAAGGGGGCCTGAGGGTGGAGAAGGGAGGAGGAGAGGGAAGGGCATTTCAGCTCTAAAGAAGGGCTCCTTCTGGGCACAGCATGAGGCACAGTGCAAACGTAGGGCTGGGGCCAGGCAAGGCCTTCATCAGAACTTTTGGAAGCAGGACTAACTGTGAGTCTCACACCTGTTTTCTCTCATCAGCAGACTTTTTTTGAGTGTGCTGCCTGTCCCATTTGGGGGAGGCAGCTGTGGAATGAGAAAACTGAATGTGAAGAAGACATGGATTATTGAATCAGCTCACCCTTCTGAGCCTCTCTTTCTTCATCTGTAAAGTGGGAGCAATGACTTCACAGTATCTGTAGAGAGGCCTGGCTTAGAAATTTGATGTGAAAATACCTCATGTGGGGGAGGTGCTTAGCCAAGACGTCTTATTGACTTGAGTTGTTCCTAGAGGACCAGGAGAGAAGGGTCTGAGTTTTGTCCATCCTTGGCCTAGAATTCGAAAGAAAAAACATGGAGCCCCATGGCTTGGGTGGTGATGATGGCTAGACTTACTGAGTCTGCCTGGGAATGTGGCCCTTGAGGGTGGGCGGCCTGCCACAGGGTCAGACATACCCTGCATGGGGGCTTCCTTTAAGTGGGAACCTTGGGGCCCACCTCCACCATCTCACTTGGGAGCGGAGCCCACACCTCACAGTCTGACACCAAGGGGTTGGTACCCTGCTGGGACCTCCATTCCAGATCTGTGTCCCTGGGCCTGTCATCCCTGGAATCCAGGGGCCATTTGGCCCCATGTGCTGGATGTGTCTGGCTTAGGAGCCACACCCCACCCTCAGCCACCAGACAGTGTGACCTTGGGTGGGAGAGGGAGGAGGGCAAGTTCAAAGCTCAACACACTGGGGAGCATTGAGCAGGCAAGTTACCAACTAGGGTAATATATTTCTGCAATTTAAAGAAAAGGCCTCAGATGCATAACTGATTTTGAGGAGGCCCTGGAAAACATTCCTGATACTGAGACAACAGCCGAAGCCAAAAGGAATGTGGTCAGTGAGGTCACAAGGCACATGACAGACCCCTCTTTCTGTGCTACCCCCATCTCCAAAAACAGAGTCACCATCACGGCCACTGCCCAACTACCTTAATCTGTGCTAAGGCCTCTATCAAAACCTTCACAACCACCAGCACCCCCAAAACTCCCCTCCATGTGTACCCAAACTGCCAAACCATCTGAATTAAGGTGAAGGCTAGAAGGGTATTCTAGGTTGCATATTTCCATTGAGAATGGCCACTGGCCTCGAGTAGCTCCCACTGCAGCGGGGAGAGGAAGTGGTCAAAGAGTCTGTGTGTATACGGAAGGGGCCCTGTGTAGAAGCCCGGTGTGCTCACACAGAGGAAGGTTGTGCACTATGGGACTGGCTCCTAGGGGCCACTGAGTCCTTCTATCCGTGAGCCCACATCACTCAACAGCAACTCAAGACTCTGAGCAGTTGGGTGACACAGCTGGAGAAACCCGAAGAAAGGGAGACCTGGTGCCCACTTTTAGGAGCTTGTCATATCATGGAAAAGATGGCATAGATGCAAAAGGTAGACAACAGAGCCAAGGAATCAACCCAGAACAAGGCAAGGATCGCTGTGGGAGAGGGTGCCCGTGTTGGGAGGAAATGGTAAGGGATAGGTGGGGTTGACTAGAGAAGCTCTCCGAGGGGTGACGTTTCTGAAACAATGTTATGAGAAAGAAGGAACCTGATTTGTTGGAGAGAAAGGCAACTTCTAACAAACAGGAAGCAGTGTTGTGGGAATGGCAGCGGTAATATTGTTGCAATATTGCAACAATATTTGTTACCCGTTACCAAGGGCACTCGTGGAATCTCCTCTAATCCGCCCATTCTCCCAGGTCCTAGGCAACCACTGATTTACTTTCTGCCTTCATAGATTTGCCTATGCTGTACACTTCATATAAATAGAATCATGCAATATGTTCTTTGTGGTTGGCTTCTTCACTTAGCATAATGTTTTCAGGTTTGTCCATGTTACAGCATGTATCACTACTACTTTTTTGCTGCCAAATAACATTCCACCATATAATTACCCCACATTGTATTGATCCATTCATCAGTTGATAGACACTTGTGTTGTTTCCACTTTTTGGACATTATGAATAATGCTGCTATGGACATATGTGTACAAGTTTCTGTGTGAACACATATTCTCCTTTTTTTCCAGTGTGTACCCAGCAGTGGAATTGCCGGGTCATATGTTAGTCCTATAATTAGCCATTTGGGGAACGATTGCCAGAGGAGCTGCACCACTGTAAAGTGGGATCTTTTACCCTCCAGCTGCTTACCGGATTTGAGTGGTAGGAGTCACTGACAGAGATCCGAGAGTGAAGGAGAGGATGGGATATTTATCCCTGCAGAATTGCCATCAAACAGCTGCGTCCCTGGGACGCCTGGGTGGCTCAGTTGGTTGAGCGACTGCCTTCGGCTCAGGTCATGATCTCGGAGACCCGGGATCGAGTCCCACATCGGGCTCCCTGCGCCGCGGGAAGCCTGCTTCTCCCTCTCTCACTCCCCCTGCTTGTGTTCCCTTTCTGGCTGTGTTTCTCTCTGTTAAATAAATAAAATCTTTAAAAAAAAAAACAAAACAAAACACAGCTGCATCCCGCTTGCAAAGGCCAGAGCTGTTGCCCGTGACCCTCTCCACCCAGCCAGGGGCAGTTTCTTCCAACATCCCTGCCCTTTAACTTTCTTTGTTAAAAATGAGTAAAATATCCACAATACAAGATTGACCATTTTAAGTCTTTTATGGGTACTGTTCAAGTGGCATTAAGTGCGTTCACCTTGGTGTGCAACAATCACCAGCAAATCTCCACAACTTGCCCATCAGTCCAAACTGAAATTT
>PITA01028558.1:0-19210 GCA_004023965.1 Spilogale gracilis | reverse complement strand
GCTGGACTGTGGGGATTATGGACTGCCCAGCTGGACCAGCGTGGGCTTCTGCCCTGTCCTGTATATTCATCCCTCTCACGGCTGCCACAGCGAGTGCCTAGCTGTGCCACAGGAAGCTCCATTGTCCAATTCCTGGGGAGGCTGTGTGTGTGCCCGCCTGGACTCAGGCTTTGACCTCAGTTTGAATCCATCAGCGAGCTCGCTTGCTCAGTAACCCCGAGGTGGTTATGCAATGTTTCTGGGTCTTGGTTTCTTCTTTTTGTAAATCTGAGTTAACAACATCTACCCTCCAGGATTTACTGTAAAGAGTGACTTCAGTGTCAATCACCTTGCCCTGGGCCTGCCACTTAGCAGAGAGCAGAGGATTAGTACCCTCTTCAGCACATGGCAGGCACCCATCCATAAACTGTCTCCTACTTTTTGTAGAGATTGTATATAAAACTTGGACCCACTGCCAACAAAGTGAGCCTCTAACAGCAAGAATCATCTCTGGTGGACAAAGTGTGGTTATTTCTATCTAGCTCCTTGTGTGCTAATATGTGCAACTAAGACTCAACGGGGAAAATCAGCGGGGCTAAGTATTTCCTCCACAATTGTGTTCACGAACGTGCCTTCCATAAACCATTACAAAGGAAGGAACCAAGCGTTTATTATCCCAGCTCTCCTGAATTCTGGACGAGTGGGTTTTGATTTAGTGAGGTTTTTACTGTAGGTGTGTGGGCTTCTGCGGGCCTGGAGGTGGGACACAGCTTCCAGATGCTTTCCCCATGCCCCAGATCCAGGAAGGCATTTACGCACAAGGGTTTGGCTTCTGGCATCTCTCCTCCCTGGGGCTTTTGAATTATGGGGTTTAGGATTCAATTTTAGCTGCTGAATAGATTTTTTTTCCTTGTTGCAGAGGATTGCTCATTCTCAGCTGGGCCTTGTAGCCTCATGGGAAGTTTTCAGAGTGAGGAACCATTCCACTCGGGTAAGTCTTTCTCTCAGCTGGCTGGTTACACAGAATTACCCTGGAAGACAGGAGGCCACTGCTGTGGGAAGCAAACAGCTGGAGAAACTAAACCCACAGGACCTGTGGGAACGTGCCTGGGCACAATGGTTTCCTGGGTCAGACCAACACCGACCAAGTCAAATAGGCTCAGAAGGATACCAGAAAAGAACCCCTCTCCCCACCCAGTTCAGGGTCAGATGTTGGCTTGGGACTGGGGCTCAGAAGTCCCCCTTTTTGTCCTTCTTGGGTACACATTTAGTAGGTTAGCTCTGCCCCCGAGACTCTTGAGACCATGATGGAGGCCCCTTAGGAATTCCAGATACCAGCACCCTAAGCCTCCACCTACCCTCCAGCCCCACAGCTGCTATGGGATTTTCTTCTGAAGGCCCCCTTCTTGGAGGTTGAGGGTGAATGACTTCAGGCAGATGATTAGCCTAATTAAGCTTAATGCCGCCTGCAATTACTATGCTGGCTTTGAGGAGTGTCCCGTTCCTCCCTTGTAGCCCTAGGGCTGAGTGGAAATACTGAAGAAGCAGGCCTGCCTCCCAGCGTGCCTAGCCCTGTCTCTAGATTGCAACTCTCTGGAGCTGGAGGGGGGAGGTGGTGTCTTTGGGGGGCACGCCAGCTCAGAATCCTGGAGAGCCTTATCACTGAAAGCTGGCAGGCATGGGTGATGATGGCCATTTTCCTGCATACTTCACGAGGAACCAAGGACAGGGGCTTTGGAAACCGGCTTCCAGCCCCCAAGGCAGGACCAAGCTCCTGAATGTGGTATCCTTTCAAGGAGATGGTGATTTCTTTAGACATAAGATGCTAATGACTCTCTGGGTTGCTGGAAGAGGCCTTCAGAGCCCCAGTTGTACTCTCTGATGGTGGTGGCCAGTGGCGGGTGGCCGGGCACCCTGGTCAGGTCCCCTGAGCCGTGAAGTGGAAAAGGGAAGTGGAGGGGGGCTAGGTCTCTAACCTCCTCTCAATTCTGGTTGCTTGAGGGTTCCTGTGTCACAGACACAGCCCCTTCCTGGGCTCCACCTAGACCAAGAAACAAATGAAATGAACGCCGGGGAAAACAGAGAAGGTGGAAAATGAGGGATGAGGCAGTACTCAGGGTCATGACTTAGTGAGTCCCTGCTAGATGCTAAGTTCTTTGACATGTATTATCGCATCTAATTCTCACGGTGGCCTGTGTGGTGGCTGCCATTATGATGCCTGTTACATGGATGAGCAAACAAGGTTCAGAAAGGGTAGGACAGTTGCCCAAAGTCCCACTGCTAGGAAATGGCAGGGCCGGCAGTCAGTCCTCGCTTGTTTGACTGCAGAGTCTGTCCTCCCCATCCCAGTGGATGACTGAATACGCATGTAAATCGACAGGTATGTTAAAAATAAAACAAAAACAAAACAAACAAAAAAACCAGGCTGTAGTCTGTCCAGCCCCAGGCCAGCTTGGGCCAGGTACTTTAGGTTCATCTAGCTGTCTGCAAAAATTATGCACGTTATGCTTCTAATTACACACACCCACCCACCCCCCCCACACACACACATACCCACCCCCTCCCACACACACATATAAACATGCATACATATGGCATTTATAGAAGTGTTAATAATGATTGTCTCTATTAATGGAAATTTGGATGGTTTTTATTTTCTTATTTATAACATTCTGTATTCTCTCTCTTTTGTGCAGTGAGCATGAATTACTTTATAATTTTAAAAAATCCTATTGAGGAATATAATACAAAGACTGTTCTTTCATGCCAGGATCTAGCCCTCCCAGCCCTCCCAGCCCTCCCAGCTCTCACTCCATTTACAAGATGGGTTCTAAATGATGAGGAGTGTGTACTTTTGAAAGATTGGGGGTTCTTGATTGGAAACATCTGAGGCTTCCTATCTAGATCTGAGTGTGAGGATCTGTTTAGGAGTGTTTGGGAATTGCCTGGTTGGTGGCCTTCTTCTGACTAGCATGTCCGATGAGAAACAGGTAGGCAGGGCCCACCTGTTGCTGGGTCTCTCTTCTGAATGGCCCATCTCCTGCAGAAATGCTGCAGGTATCCATGGAGACAGTAGATGCTCTGGGTTGAGCTTACCTTGGGTACTCACTTTTCAGAAACATGAGCTCTTAACGTCATCTTCACCGCCATTGCCTGACTTCCTTGCTTGAAGTTTGAGCATCCTGAAACACCCATCTTTGAAAGTTATGGTGAACTTGCACTTGAAAATTTGTCCTAAGGTTGGTGCCAATGGAAAGTCTCAGGCTGAGCGAGACTATTCTGCATGGTCTTGACTGTTCCTTGGGAATGCTGATTTTTACCACAGCACCAGAAGTGAACAGAGAAAAATCTGTGTTGCGGCAGAAGGTGCAAGTTAGGGGAGGTGAACACCTGGCTTGGGACGGTGTTGTCAAAGAAAAGTAGGCTGTTTGAAGCCAGCATTTCACAAATTATCATATTATTTTCAGCCTTCCGATTTAGTTCAAGAAACATGTATTGAGTACCTGAAATGTGCTGGGTGCTGTCCTAGACAGTGCCACTGCAGAGAGCTGTGAGAACAGTTTCAGTCCTAGGGGAGAGAGAAAAAAATACCTGGCCTTTTAGCCAGGGTAGACTGGCTCAAAAAGCTTTCCACTGCAAGAATATTGACACACAGTTAAGCTGAGGCCTGTGCTTGGACCAACACCTGGGGGTTCATGCTGCCTCACACTCTACCAGCCTTACGTTCTTCTTCCACATAAAATGTTCACATTTTCAGTTCTGAGGGTAGTGGTCCAAGCTATTGGTCTATCTTGATAAAGTTGGGGAGTATGTTAATTTGGGTTAAACTCCAAGTTAATATGAGGCCCTAGAAATGATGATCATTTACTGGGATCTGACTTCGTTTTTCAGTTTTTCATTTGGGAAATATTTAAGGGACATCTGAGTGGCTGAGTAGGTTAAGCATCAAACTATTGGTTTTGGCTCAGATCAGGATCTCAGGGTCGTGGGATCTAGCCCTGTGTTGGGCTCTGCTCCCAGTACGGAGTCTGCTTGGGATTCTCTCCCTTTCTCTCGTGTCCTTTCTCCTTGCTCTCCTTGAGTGCTCTCCCTCTCAAGTGAATAAAGAAAATCTTCAAAGTATTTGAGAAGAGTTTATCTGCAGACAAACCACCTGTGATTTTTAATCCTCTAAATAGAGGACACCACTGTCCATGTCCAGGTGGCCGCCTGAGCTCTATGGCAGGTTCTTTGCATCCTCACCAGGCCCGTGACCCAGCAGCAGTGTCAGGATGGCTTAACAGGTAAGAAGCCGAGGCTCAGAGAGGCTAAGTGTCTCAACCGAGAGGGTCCTTTTCTGTTGAGTGGCAGAGCCTGAACTGAATACCAGCTCTTCTTGATTCCCCAATGCCCAGGGTTCCTCTGTCTGCACACAGGTTATACTCTGTCCCAGGGCAAGTGACACTTTACTGGGGTGTATATTCAACACAAGATGGGTGGGGAAGTTCCTTGGAAGCATAACGTCACCGTCCAAGGTGCCTTTGTTTATGTGGTCTCTGAAAAAACTTCCCCAACCATAAAGGAGAGATTTTTTTTCCAGGCCTGGAGAAGCTGCTTCAATGTGTATTTGGTTTGCTTTTATAGTTCAGAGGAACAATAAAATGGATGAAATTACCACTGTGGCTCATGAGAAAGTGAATTAGAATTCCTTGCTGGTGAGGCCCATAATTCTTTTCAGTTCTCCCATGTTTCCTGCCCCTGACCCTGTCCATGTATCCTGCTCAACACTCCCACACTAGGCCTAGACCCCAGGACCTCTAAGTGTCCACTGAGTCAGCTAGTCTGCTTCTCCTTCTCTTGCCCTCTGGCTGCTTTCAAAGCTGCTACTTCTCAGAAGCTCAGGTTCCTGTGTTCACTTAATCACTGATTTGGGTTAGGATGTTCTCCAATGCCTTTCCTTCTCTGGTTTTCTTGCATGATAACACTTGAATTATCAGTGGGAAAAAAGTGGACATTAAAGGTCAAACTTAACTGTGACCTACTTAATCACGTTCTGATAGACCTGTAAATAAAGCTGATCTCCCATCAAAGGAGACCAACTTATTTCCAAGTGGGCATGTGTGTACCTTTCTGTATATGCACTGTATATGCACTCCTTCATCCATGCACCCATCTATCCTTCCATTCATCATCCACCCATTCATGGACTTTGAGCCCCACTGCTCATGCCAGGCCCCATGTTAAGAGGTAGAGCATAGCAGTGATGAAGACAACCTTGATCCTCATGTCTAGGAGGAAAGACCCAGTCCTTCATCACACTATGGAATGAGATCTTCTATGATCACAGAAGTGTAGGTTACATATTCTATTACTACTTTTGAAAGAGGAATATACAAGCACCTCTGAGCATATATGTTTCCTTGTTTTCATATGAAATATGTTAAACCCGCTGGAAATTGTGTTAGATAAAAAGAGCAATTTTTTAAGTTTAGGATTTCTTTCTTTCTTTCTTTCTTTCTTTCTTTCTTTCTTTCTCTCTCTCTCTCTCTCTCTCTCTTTCTTTCTTTCTTTCAGGATCCTATTTATTTATTTGACAGAGAGAGAGAGAGGGAGAGAGAGAGAGAGGCAGCAAGTAAGGTAACACAAGCAGGGGATGCAGGAGAGGGAGAAGCTCAGGCTTCCCAATGAGGGAGACTGATGCAGTGTTGGATCCCAGGAGCCTGGGATCATGACCTGAGTTAAAGGCAGATGCTTAATGACTGAGCCATCCAGATGCCTCTAGCTCAGGATTTCTTACTGAATAGTGACTTGTTAGTTCCTAGTGGAAGGTCATCTTGTGACTTCAAAAAGGGCCCTTTTCTACTTTGACCATTATGTAAATCAGCACTGGTGGACAGTGGAGAAAGGACATGGAATTGGTTTATTCAATGGACTGCAGTGTGCGAATTTGAGTTCTCGTCCCATCTCTGCCACTAACTTCTGTAGGATTTTGGCCATCTTGTTACCTTAGCATGCTTTGGTTTTTAATGTGGAGATTATACTTGTATCTATAGTTCACAAAAGGATTATGTGGATGTGAAATGCTTGGGAATAGTTTTATAAATGCCAGGAGGTGGAGAGTGTGCTGCTGGGGGAGTCTTTTGGAAGATGGGCCAAGCTCAGAGATGTGTTCAGGCCCATTAGGAACAGCAGACTTGTTGCCAGAGTTAGGGTGGAATATGCCAGGTTTGCCTGGAACATTCATGGTTCATGCCTGAAGTCCTGGCGTAAGTATAAGGGTACCCTTTTTATTTTTAAGACTGTCTTGGTTTGGAAACTAAGTCTTATGGCCTCTTTGTATATAGAAGATGTAAATCAAGCAGAACATGAACGTCTGCCCAGGTGGCAAAGTTCTGCTGGTATCTTTTAGGTTCATCTAATGGTGGTGATCAGAGTCTGACTAGGACCAGCCATGAAGATTAGTGCTTGGTTCAAGTCGGGGGAGGGGGAGAGCCAGCAATAGCCCTTTTCTTACCAGGTGGGAGGACTCTGTTGTTGGCCTGGATGTCTGCAAATGGGCCCCCTAGTGAGGGGGTTTACAGAAAGCCTGACCCATTTGAGGAGCAGCAGATTTCCACCTGGGGCCATGTGCCCCTTCTCCCCACTCTGACCTTGACTATACACCAACTGGGCATGTGCTGAAGCATTTGGGTCTCTAATGACCGGGGGTGGAGCATGTCGGGGGATGGCTCCATGATTGACAGCACACTGATGGATGGAAGTGAGGGGGCTAGGTCTGAGGTGGAAGGGGCCCTCTTCTCCCCAGGTGGGCCACACAAGTGTGAGAGGAAATTCCTGGGTTCTTTCTCATGCCCCAGATCCCTGACAGCTGTCAAATGTGATGAGGAGGACAGTTTGTGTCCTTTGAAGGACTAGCTGCTTCCTGGGGTGGCCTGGGACACGTCCTTAGATCTTAATTGGAGGAAGGAATGTGAGGGATTTTGGCCCCTTCTCTGTGGATATCTATAGAGTTAGGGTCCCACTTGAAAACAAGGACTGGCATTTTGGAAGCTGAGATTTGATCAGTACAAATTGGCATTTTCTAGAGGTAGAAAAGACATAGCTCTTGAATCACAATGTGTGAGTTGTTATTTTGGCTCTATCATTGACCCACTGTGTGGCCTCAGACAACTGTACTTCCTCTCCAAACCTGTTTTTCCATCAGTATATTGGGGTTTTTATCCCCATGATCTCATACTGCCTCTTCTGTCTCTCACTCAGGAAACAAAAGAGCTTTGGAAAGTCTTAAGGTTACTTTATCTTCTTACCCAGTAGGCATGCACAGAGTCCTGCCGTGGGCAGTGTGCGCTGGGCACCAGGAGAATGGCAGTGATTGAGGGACTCATGGTTTTGGCCCCTCATGGAGGGGCTGTCTCATGGGAAGAGACACATAGTGAACCAGTAAATAAATGGGCAAATGAAGTGGTTAAATACCCTGTTGAATGGTATGAGGAAAACATACAGGGTTCCAAGAGAAGAATACATCCTGGTGGGTGTGGGAGGTATTTCTTAGGTAAGGTGACCCAAGAGGACACGTCGCTGAGGGTGACCTTTAAGTTGAGACCTGAGCCTGAGGAAACAGCTGTGCAGAGCTGCAGAAATGTGTTCCAGGCAAAGGGACGCGTGGCAAGTCCCCTCAGCACTCCTGCACATGGTTTACAGATTACCTTTCCTTATAAGGACTGGGGAGGGAGTCTGAGCCTGTGGGATTAAGGATCAACTCCATCTCCAAGCTAGATGAGTAGGTGGAAAAAGCAAGAACAAGGTGTCTAACTTATTATCATCTGTTTCAAAGGGTGTGTATTTATTTATGTATGCTTTGTACATTCGCAGAAATCTCTAGAAGGGTACACTAAAAATTGGTGGTTGTGCCTTAGCAGGATTGGGGTAAAAGAGAGACTCACTTGTAATTGCGTGGCTACTTGTACTGTTTAATTTTTGTTTCAGCCACATGCGTGTATTACTTACCAATGCAAAAACCTAGTTGTATAAAAATATGTATGCTTACTTAAAGGAAATGTTTGTAGGCCTTTTGGCAACAAAAATAAGACTGGTATATAAGGAAGGGTATGTGAAATCTTTGGTGCCAGAAAAAAACAAGCCAGGTGTGGGACTGAGGATGGGCCTGGGCCAGTTCAAGCCTGGAGAGCCTAGGAGAGGGGCATAACCGACCCCAGGCATCCATTCCCACAGGCCCAGACCTTTTTCTGGGAACTTTTTCTCATTGCATGTGACAGGGGTGCCTGTTTGCTTTCTTTGGCATTCCTACCTAAAGTGACTGTGTCTTTGAATCTGATAATTGCAGCCCCAAACCTCAGGCATGTGCCGCTTCTTACTGTAATCCTTTGTGTGCACTTTGAATTCTCTTCCTGGATTATGTCCCCGAAGAGATGCTAGCATACATAGAGCTTCATGCAGTGTTAGTTCTTGAGTAAGCCTGGAAGAGATATATACATACATATATATGATATTTATATATGTAAAATAAGAATATATTTAAATATAAGATTATATATCTAAAACAAGAGTCACTTGCCCCAGTTGATTATTTACAGTTCTTCTCTATATTCTTTCCAAGGTAGGAAGGCCACTGATAACAATAACTTTCATCATGTCTTAGGATGAAATCTTCTAATAACTTCATAGGAAGCCTCTTGAATGATTGTAGAACAAGGTGTTTAAGTTAATTTTATGTTTTACTGTCTGCTTTATATCTGTTTGGTTATTGAAGTTCTTAAAGCATATTTATGTTTACTTCCTTGCCTGTAGGAGTAATAATGCTCCCCCTACCTGAAATCCTCTCTCCCTTGGAGCAGGGCTGACAACCACTGAATACAGGGAGAAGTTTAAAAACAGCCATAATGGCTCAAGGTTTATTTATGATAACACTTACTCTTACTCATAAAGAAATTGCTTTCTCAGAGCTTATTCTCATATATAGCTTGAAGAAGTAGAGTTTTCTAACATAGAAATCTACAAAAACTTATGGTAAAGAAGAGTAGTTAGAGACACATGCCTTGACATCAAGAGGAAATGACAACTTAATAGCACAGAAAAAAAACATAAAAAGGAGAGCCCTGACTTCAAGAAACATAGTGCCAGGAGACATATTTGTATAGAGGCAAGAATGTTTGGGTGTCCCAAAACATCACAGTAGTGGATATACAATTGGTAATTCTGAATTGTCAAGGAAAATTATGCTCTGAATCTTTGGTTTAAAGAAGACAGAAGTCAATACATTTTAGAAAGATTTTTTAAATAAGAAATTAACATTTAAAAATGCTGTGATGCAAAGGATGTTTAACAGGATAAAGAATATTTGTCTAAGCCAACATCCAACTTTGTAGAAAACAGGAAAACCGTAGAATCATTCCCATTAAAACCAGCAATATGATAAGAATATTCCCTCCTACCTGACATTTAATATGACTCCATGGAACCAGAAAAAAAAGGTATAGCTGTTGAAAAGAAGAACCAAAGTGATCATTACTTTAAAATTGTGTAATTACCTACCTTCCAAGAAAACTTAAGAGCACTAATAGAAGTATTATTAGTATTAATAAGAGTCCAGTAAGATGACCAAGCTCCATTTATACTTTATGGTAGTTTTCCCAAGTATTAACAATAGCTAGCTGGAATGCAAAATATCTTATTTTAATTTTTTAAGCATATAAAATATCTAGGAATGAGTAAGCGGTATGTTGAACCTCAGAACATTACTCAGAGTAATAATTAAAGATGAATTGAATCAATGGAGAAGTGTACCATGTTCATGAATTGGAGGAGTTGGTACTTTGGAAGTACGTGAGGTACCGCTTCATTAAGAATACATGGAACAGCTTACAGTTATATTACCTGTTATATTACCCTGATCCAAGTACCAGCTTTTTACTACTTACCAATGTGTAGTCCTGGTCAAATTGCTAAATCTTTCTGGAACTAGGTTTTCTCATCTCTAAGACGGTGACAATAATAATAATTGCCTCATTAGATTGTTGTGAGTTATGTGGCAAGAGTGTAGAGCAGTGCCTGCTATAAAGGAAATGGCTTAATAAATACGAGCTATTATTTTTATACTAATTCTCCTAAATTAACATTTCAGTTTATGAGAATACCAAACAAAAATCTAAAAAATGTTAGACCCAAGTGGATGTTGGAATGTAATTTGTTATTTAATATGTTACAACAATTGGTAAAGAAAGGTTATTCAATAAATACGCTGGAGCAATTCACCCATTACCTAAAAAATTAGCTTCTCACTCTGTGTCAGTGATTTTCAGAGTGTGGCTGCAGTCATCAGAATTCCTTGGAACACTGTTAAAATGCAGATACTTTTTAGAGAGGAGGGGAGGGAGAGAGGGATAGGGTGAGAGAATCTCAAGTAGGCTCCGAGCCTGACACGGGGCTCTATCCCAGCACCCTAAAATCATGACCTGAGCTAAAATCAAAGGTCAAACACTTAATTGCTTGAACCACCCAGGAATCCCTTAAAATGCAAATTTTCAAAGTTTACACTGAGCTTCACATTAGAATGTGGGAACCGCTGTCCTATACCACACATCAGAATACATTCCAGATGAGTTACTCGGATAAAGGTCAACATCGCCATCTAAAACCAAAAGGCAGGATAAGGAAATATTTACATTATCTTCCATATTTTAAATATAAGATCTTTTACAGTTCAGTAGGAAAAATAGGAGTATGCAGGAGTCCAAAGGGCAAAGGACATGAATAACCAAGCCACAAAGGAAAAGGGAAGAGGTCAATAAGCATATGGAAAAATGCCAAACTTCACTAACATTAAAAAAAATGCACATTAAAACATTTTTTGTATTTCAGGATAGAAAGTATTTTTTTTTATTGTTACTTAAATTTTTTTTCCCCAGTGTTCCAAGATTCATTCCCCATTCCCCACACCCAGTGCTCCATGCTTTAGGTGTCCCCAGTACCCACCACCAGGCTCTCCCATCCCTCCACCCCCCTCCCTCCAAGTCCCTCAGTTTGTTTCTGTGTCCAAAGTCTCTGTTGTTTCGTTAGGATAGAAAGTATTTTTAAAGAGATAAGCTCCAGTGATGCTAAGGATAAAGTGAAATGGGCATTTTGATATTCAGGTGAGGGTGGGGAAGCTGAAGCAGCTTTCTGAAATGCTTTGTGTGGAAAGTCTGGGAAATGTCTATACCTAGGGGCCAAGTTATTCATCTTCCATGAATTTATCTTGGAGGAGCATCAGAGATTCATAACAGACTTATGTATGCAGGTATCTATCAAAGCATTATTTTAATAGAAAAAATTGGAAACAGCTGAAATGTCCAACAATATGGTAACAGTTAACTCAATCATGGCTCATCCATGAGACGAATACTCTGTGGTCATTAGAAATCATGTTTTTGAAGGATCCTGTCACTAAATTACCTGAGAAAATGTTTACAGTGTATTAAGTGAAAACATCAGGATACAAGCTATATCTAGCATGATTCCTTTTTTTAAAAAAATTAAAAATAATTTTAAAAAATAAAAACACCTAGATAAAAGATGGAAAGAAGGAAAGAAAATATACAAACATTGTAATGGTGCTTATCTCTGGGTGATTGGATTTGAACAATTTTTATGTCCTTTATACTTTTCAGATTTTCCAGTGTTGTGCAATGCACACAAATTTATAATAAAAAAATGTTAGTTTAAACATAATCAAACAGATGAGATTGGCTGAGAGATTTTGAAAGTGAGTTGTATTTTAAAAAGGAAGTAATAACCCGATGATGGGTATTAAGGAGGGCATGGCTTGCATGGAGCACTGGGTGTTACACACAAACAATGAATCATGGAACTGCATCAATAACTAATGATATACTGTATGGTGACTTACATAACATAATAATTTTTTTTAAAAGGTAGTAATGAGAGAATGGTGGTCTTGGATTTAATAGAATGAGTTGAGGAAGCAGAATGGATACATCAGAATATGATTGTTTTGGAGGGGCAGTGCGGCATGAAGGTGGACACGCAGGCTTGGGGCAGAGTGTGTGGGGACCTGCAGGGTGACACAACTTCTCAGAGAGGCTGAACCTCTTGTGAGTAACCCCCACTCTGCAGACCACCCTGACCAGGCCCAAGCGAAGCCCACACCCCTGAGGGCTCACTACAGCATAGCAGGTGTGTCCAAAAATGCCACTCAGGCAAAGATATATGGTGTGTGGCTAGTTATCTTTTTTATTTTATTTTATTTTGTTTTTTTAGAGATTTCTGTTTATTTTAAAGAGAGAGAGTGAGTGAGCACAAGAGCAGGGGGAGGGGCAGATGGAGAGGGAGAGAGAGTCTCAAGTAGACTCTAGGTTGAGTGTGTAGCCTGATGTGGGCTCAGTCCCATAACTCTGAGATGATGACCTGAGCCAAAACTGAGAGTCAGACACTTAACCAACTGAGACACCCAGGCACCCTCCACCCCTGCCCCCCATTCTCCTTTTTCTCCGCTTCTTTAAAAGGAAAAGATTTGGGGTGCCTGGGTGGCTCAGTTGGTTAAGCAACTGCCTTCGGCTCAGGTCATGATCCTGGAGGCCCGGGATCGAGCCCCACATCGGGCTCCCTGCTCGGCGGGAAGCCTGCTTCTCCCTCTCTCGCTCCCCCTGCTTGTGTTCCCTCTCTCCCTGTGTTTCTCTCTGTCAAATAAATAAATAATCTTAAAAAAAAAATAAAAGGAAAAGATTTCTGGTATAAAGAGTATAAAGAGTTTGCTCTTGATATGCCCTCAGGTTGCCAATATAGTTCTGTGGCTGAGCTTTCTTTGCTCTTACTCCCATCTAACACCCAGCCTAGTTCTATAACTTGACTGCTTACTGCCCAGAACAGTGGTAGGGACATTCTGGAGATGACTGTTTCCCTATTGGCATGGCATTCAAGGCCTGGGAGAGTGTAATCTCTGTTGGCCACCCCAAAATGGACAGTGGTATCATCTGAGGACACCAGAATGGCAGGGAAGGTTGGTCTCAGATAGGCTAGAGGAGCAGCACAGGGCTCAGGAGCCCTTTATACTGGGTGTCGACTCCTGCTGTGAGAACACAAAGAAGCTGCATGACCTTGGGCGTGACCATGTCCCTTCACTTCAGGGATCAGCCTCAGGCCCTCCCTTTATAAATTAAGTTCCCCATCAGTATTGAGTACCTTTGAGGGGCCATGTGAGCCTGAAGTAAGCAAAGGTATACAGAGCATTTATCTCAGCCCAACACTAAGGGAGGTGCTCTATAAATGACGGTTTTAATGGCTTCAGCCTTTCTGTCTTCCCCCAGCTAGGCAGCATGTGGGCTATGGTGCCAGGTGCTGACAAAATATACCTGGCATCTGGGCAGCGAGATGCCAGGAGCTGCAAATTGTCATCATTATTGCTGTTGCCTTGGCTGTTGTTGCTAGAGCCTTTGCCCCGGGCACCGCGGGAGGAGATGGCAAGGCTCTCCGGTCCCCACCTTCAGCTTAGGTCTTTGTGAGAATAGGCTTCCCCCTGGTTCTCCTATCTGCCTGAGCTGCTGGGAGGATGGAGAGCAAGTAGGTGGGAGCCTGAGTAGGTGTGGTTATTCCCTGAAATGAGCTCAAAGCCTGGCTTTGCCCTCTGTCTTCCACTTTTCAGTGTTTGCAAACTCCACTCACAATAACGTCCTTAACTGGGCCCTCGGGAGCTGCTTGGCAGGGTCAGTGAGTCAGCCGGGGAGCCCAGGAGCCAGGCCCTGTAACCACTGTGTCGTGCCCCTGACCAAGTGGAGCAGAAGTGGTGACATTTCGGTCCGCAGAGTCAGAAGGCAGGCACAGCAAACAGGGGCCGCCCCCGAGGAGGCCGTGCTCGACCTGAGTGGGAGACACAAAGCTTTTCTGTTGTGTACAGACTTTAGGAAATGTTAGTCCTTTTGTATTTAGCTTAGTGCATATTAGGAAAAATAAAATGTGCTGAATGAGGAGGAAAGCTCAATTTGAATAAAAGAATAATTTTAATTAATATGAAGAAAAATATGAAATTAATAATAACACAGATGGTAAGTAGATGATGGCAAAGATTATGACCATGGTGGGAATGAGCATTTGAGAAGTGCTAGCCCAGGGGAATTGGAATTCCATGTTGTCTTTTGTCACGTCAGTAGGCCCTTCTGATTCATCCATTTTTATGGGTTATCGTAAATGAATAATGGCAAGGCAGGGGATCCTTTAAATTTTTCCAAACCCAGGGGAGGCTTTATAAGAAGTTACCAACTTGGTGCTTGTCTGAAGATTGTTTGAGTCTGTGGATACATGGAAAACACAGAATGTATTTTTGGCTTCTATGGTTGGCTTAGCATTTTCTTGGCTGGATCTGATAATAGAGGAGATTTCCTTTTATGTCTGTGGCCAACAGGTCAGATATGTGGAACAGAATTGTTCATCCAAATCAGGTGGGAAAGTGTGGCTGATGTGACTAAGTGACATGGCTTCTCTTTCTGTGAACTGAGTTGTGGAATCTAAGTGTGCCTGGTGGAGGGCTGGTGACCCGTTCCTGAGCTCTGCGCTGTTGAGTTCCCTTGTCCACTGGGGGTGAGAAGCCAGGCAAGTGAGGATGAGACCAAAGTTGTAGCTGACCTGGTCCTTGAAGGGTAGGTGAAGAAGAGCCTTATAGGAGGAGGAGAATCACGGGCAAAGACACAGAGACTGCCAGCCTGAGAAGACCAGGCTGTGTGTCCTGAAGATCGAGGCACCACCAGAGCCAGATGAGGGGAGTGTGGTAGGGACAGCAGGAGATGAGGCTTATGGGGCTGTGTGGACTGGATCCAGGAGACTGTTGTTCCCTCCTGAGAGGTAAACTTGTTTCTAGGGCATTACCTGGGGTCTGGTTGCTCAGGGTCCTTCCTACCCAGCTTTGGGCTGCTCACCTTAAGACTTGGTGGGACATGATGAGAGCCTCCAGGCAGAACGGGGGCTATCTCTTCCATCTCAACTGGGGAGTTCTGCTCTATGGCTCAGGGTTTAGTTCCATGTGCATCTGATCACAAGATGCCTGATGGAAGACCAGCATTTTAAATCCTTTTGGGGTGCCCCCAGGTGGAATGGGGAGAATGAGGCCATTGAGGGGAAGGCAAGAATATGGGAGACAAACCTCCCCAGACTCCCCATCTTGCCGGAGCTGACTGTGACAACTGCCTTGCAAGGGACCGTCCAAGTCTCATGTGTCTCCCTTTACTTCCTGGTGAGGGGCAGCAGCTGACAGACTCTGGATATGTGTCCGGTTCAGTAACACTACCCTGGCTACCGAGAGGGTGGATCTTCCCAGACCCCAACAATGACTTTGTCTCTGTGAGCTGAGCTGCCACTCCTGGCCTTCAAGTCTCTACTACCCCATTTCTTCTGGGCTTAGAAATAGCCTCAGGTCTCTCAACGTCAATGACCCTAAACCTAAGGCTAAACCTTGATGCAGAAAAATCTCAAAAAGGTTGGGATGGAGTGGGGATAAAACTACTTGGAATTGTGAGGCTGAACTTCGGGAGCCAGGGTCTACCTGCTCTCGTTGGTCCGTTTCCATTTCTCTGATGAAAGTTTGGACAAGGTGGGTGGTAATGAGTTTATATAACATGTCAGATCCCTGATGCAGATGCTTGAGTATAAACAAAGCTTCTAAATACCCAGCTGTTCCTCTGCAAAGTGAGATTTTTTTCCATATTTCCCTATAAACATTCATGGGTGCCTGATCTCTGCTTGTATGTCAGAGTTGGTTGTTCTTGGCATTATTGCTCACGGGCTTCGAGACTGTAGAGCAGGCTTCCTAATTCCTCACTCTTGTGGCTTAAACATCTGGTGTCTCTCATCAGAATGAATTAGAGGGTGGTAGCCAAATCCATGCCTTAGAGGTATCAGGAAGCCCTGAGAGGCAAAGTCAACCATATGGTTCTGAGATAGTTGACTTCATGGTCCCATTGGGATGGTGGGCTCCTTGCGAGTTGGGTGAGGGAGCTGGGCAGTTCTAAGTTTTCCTGGGCCTGTTGCCAAGCTTGGTGATTCCCTTTGCCCACACTGTCCCCAATCCTGATTGGCCAGGCCAGACTTGCCTGCCCAGGCTCCTCGATCAGGGACTGATCATCCAAGTTCCAAGAAGCATCCCCCCCGCTGGCCTGGCTGGTTGTCCTCTTGGAAGAGACTCACAGAAGCAGCCCTCACTCATGGCCTGGTTTGGCATGGCAGGGGTGGTGGTGGGAAGGACGCAGAGAGAAAGGAGAACTCAGCAACACGGCAGGAGAGGGACAGATGCTTGTTATGGAAGAAGCAAAATAAGAATGCTCTTGGACTGTTGCTTAAGATCCATTTCACCCCCTGCTCCAACTGGCATCCCAGGAGCAGTCAAGGGCTCAGGTGGTATTTCTCAGGCTCCCTTACCTTCTGATTTCAGGCTAACTTTGGCCAATAGGAGGCATCAATGGGAAACTGGAGGGCAAGAAATAGGCAGAAGCCAGAGTAGGTCTCTCCCTCTCTGTTTAGGGCAGTGCCTAGGGCAGTGGCCACATCTCCCCTAGCATTGCATTTACTGCAGACAGCATGCCCCTCTGTACTGTCACATCTGACTGATGGCCTTGGCTCCTGGACTCTGGTAATGCTGTCTCTGTCTTGGGACCTTCCAGCAGGGTCTAGCTATGGATGATGTCTAGGTTGCCTCATTGCTCCCTGTCCTTGGGCACTCTATAACTTGTTTCTTGTACTAAAACCCTTCTGTGAAAGTACTTCCTGTATTTTAACTGGGCCCTGGATGATTGAGGACTCTCTGTCCTCTTCCTCATTACTTACTTTTCCTTCCTATCTCCTGTCATCTCCATTTTGCTGAGGAGTCATCATCAAAGAAGTGATGTTACATGGGACAGGGGAATGTCATCTGCCCTGTGCCTTCCTTTTGCCACTCTTGTCATGAAGAGACCTAAAAACTTATTCCTTTGCCCATCTTCTTCCTTTAGTATTTATTGAGTGTTTTTTGCAGCAAGAAGACTCTATGCTGATGTTGGGGTTGGGAGCTGGGGCCTGAAATGAAGAGGCAGGCCTACGTGCCAGGAGCCTGCTACACACTAAGAATGTAGGGGCTTGTACACAAGTGAGAGTAACATGGAGCCCCACCCAAGGAGGGAAGTACAGGGAAGTCTGGAGCAAAAGAGTCTTCCTTTGACACAAGGATTCAGGGAGGTGGCATTTGGCTGAGTTTTGAAGGATGGGTAGGATGTGCAGAGATTGATAGGGAGACACCCAGAGGTTAAAGGTGGAGTCTAAGGCCTCTAATTCCTCTGAATAACTGCAAAGCCCTCAACAGCTGACCTGTGCCTTAGTGAAGACTCTTAAGCCGTTTCCATGGAGTACTGCAGCCACAGAGGGGCTGATCCACACCCAGAGGAACTTGAAGACAATTCTTAACACATTTTAGACAAGTGTAGAATTTCCAGAAGTGCTTCTTTATGGCTAGGTTATCTTCTGTTGGAGAAGCCCGCTTGGTATTTAGTTTTCTTTCCATATTATCTACCTGGTAAGAGACCAAGGTAAGTTGCTGGAGGTGAGAAGAGTGGAAGAGGAGTAAAATCAGGTTTGGGCCCCAGGGGTAGCCTGGGAAGAGCATCCCAAGGGGTCTGGACTAGCTTAAGGCAACCTGAGGATACTGGGACCAAAGGGAACGTGAGATTGGACAGATATAAATCAGTCCGTGGTTGACAGTCCCTTCTGTGGGCTGGGGGTGTTGTCTGAGACCTGTCTCACTGTTCCCAGGGTTATGGCGGAGGAGAGGCTGGTGCATGAGGACAGAGGAAAATGGAACCTCTCTCTCTCTTTAACTCCCGCCCTCCTTCCCTCTCTCCTACTTTGGAGGGATGTCAGAGATGTCATTACTGAGATAGAGGGTAAGTTTTGAAATATATCATGGATTTAATAATGGAGATTTGTGGGATTTCATCTTGCATGCCTCAGCCCCCTGAGGCCATCCCATGTCCAGATGAGCATATGTGTGAAGACAAGGATATATGTCTGCAGGCTGGGGCCAGGAAGCTGCAGCTGGTGCTAGGTTAATTTCCAAAATTAGGCTGTGGTCTCTTTTCATAAAGTCCCCAACAATTATAACAGCCAGTGAAGTATGACTTTCTAAGGGGGGAAATTTCATTGTTTCCAGTTCTGCCTTGTGCACTATTGAACAGAAATTCAGCTTTGGAGTGAACTTAAAGGGGCACCCAATGCCAGAATCTCTGGTGTTACAGCTTCTTTAAAGTAGCCCAGCTTAAAATAAGACAAGATAAGACAAAACAAAACGAAACAAAACTAAACAAAACAAAATTTTACAGCCAAACACCTGGATTGGAATCCAACTGCATAAAACAGGCATGGAATGCCAGGAATGCAGCCCCTTTGGATAAGCTATTGACTCAGAGGCCAGTGTGGTCTCTGAAGACAAGGACTCTTCAGTGCCCCTCTCCACTATCTGTATGCCCCTGGGACAGTTGTGTACAGAGGAGCTGGGGGGTGATTGTCAGCTTGGTGTTGTGGAAGGATCTGGGGCTTTGGAATCACACTGATCTGGCTTCTAATCACAAGGGACCCTGGGCAGTGCAGGTTGGGGAGTAAGGAAGTGAGATCAAGAAGGGAAAGAAACCAATAGAGGGTCCAATGGGTTACTCTGTGAGTGACTCAAGGTGCATCAGACTCAGGATCTCTGGGAGACAGTGCAGAATGTACTCAGAGTTACCACAACCAAGGGATGAGAAGGGTGGGTACTGGTCCTACAAGTCCCATCCATCAAGGGTTGAGGGCTGCTACGGTTGGTGAGTAATGTTAACTCCCTAGTACTCAGGCTTGCTCTGTGCATGGGCTCAGCAGGCTCCCCTGGCTGGAGAAAGCCCTAGGACAAAAACGTTTGGGACCTTGTGGTCAGAAGCCAGTGGGCATGGTAATGGTGGAGGGAGTAGAGGAAAGGCACCAGCAGTGATGGCAATAGGTACCCAGACCCAGAGATTCTGATCTGATCATTTCATCTCCATGACCCTGCTGGGAGCCCAGGGGGTGATCCTCTCCACGGGGGGCAAGAGAGGTGTTTATGCTTACCTAGGACTTGGAAAGTGGCATGCTTGATGTAGGAAAGAATGTTAGGGTTTGAAGCCGATGGCCAAGAAAGAATTCTTGAGACATCTTTGGTGCAAAAAAGTGGTTTTATTAAAGCATGGGGACAGGACCCATAGGCAGAAAGAGCAGC
>PITA01028557.1:0-19209 GCA_004023965.1 Spilogale gracilis | reverse complement strand
ATAGATTGCTCTGGGCAGTATAGACATTTTGACAATGTTTATTCTTCCGATCCATGAGCATGGAATGCTCTTCCATCTTTTTGTGTCTTCTTCAATTTCTTTCATGAGTGTTCTGTAGTTCCTCAAGTACAGATCCTTGACTTCTTTGGTTAGGTTTATTCCTAAGTATCTTATAGTTTTTGGTGCTATAGTAAACGGAGTCAATTCTCTGATTCCGCTTTCTATTTTTTCGTTGTTAGTGTATAGGAATGCAACTGATTTCTGTGAATTCATTTTGTATCCTGCCACATTACTGAATTATTGTATGAGATCTAGTAGTTTGGGGGTAGAGTCTTTTGGGTTTTCCACATAGAGTATCATGTCTTCTGCAAAGAGAGAGAGTTTGACTTCCTCTTTGCCAAGCTGGATACCTTTTATTTCTTTCTGTTGCCTGGTTGCTGTTGCTAGGACTTCTAACACTATGTTGAACAGTAGTGGTGGGAGTGGGCATCCTTGCCTTGTTCCTGATCTCAGAGGAAAGGCTGTCCGTTTTTCCCCATTGAGGATGATATTCACTGTGGGTTTTTCGTAGATAGATTTTATGAGGTTGAGAAATGTTCCCTCTATCCCTATACTTTGAAGAGTTTTGATCAGGAACGGATGTTGTATTTTGTCAAATGCCTTTTCTGCATCAGAGTACCATGTGGTTTTTCTCTCTTCTCTTATTGATTTGTTCTATCACATTGATTGTTTTGCAAGTGTTGAACCACCCCTGCATTACTGGGATAAAACCCACCTGCTCATGGTGGATAATGTTTTTAATGTGTTGTGGATCCTGTTAGCAAAGATCTTTTGAGACTCTGGCATCCGTATTCATCAGCGATATTGGTCTGAAGTTCTCCTTTTTGATGGGGTCTTTGTCTGGTTTGGGGATTAGAGTGATGCTGGCTTCATAGAAAGAGTCTGGAAGTTTTCTTCCGTTTCTATTTTTTGGAAGAGCTTCAGGAGAATAGGTGTTATTTCTTATTTGAATGTTTGGTAGAATTCCCCAGGGAATCCGTCTGGGCCTGGACTCTTGTTTTTGAGGAGGTTTTTGATCACTGCTTCAATCTCATTACTAGATATAGGTCTATTCCGATTGTCAACGTCTTCCTGTTTCAGTCTTGGTAGTTTATAGGTTTCTAGGAATGTATCCATCTCTTCTAGGTTGTTAAACATATTGGCATATAATTGTTGATAGTAATTTTTGATGATTGTTTCTATTTCCTTGGTGTTAGTCATGATCTCTCCCCTTTCATTCATAATTTTGTTAATTTGGGTCTTCTCCCTTTTCTTTTGGGTTAGTTTGGCCAATGGTTTATCAATCTTATTGATTCTTTCAAAGAACAGCTTCTAGTTTCGTTGATGTGTTCTACTGTATCTCTAGTTTCTGACTCATCTCTGCTCTAATCCTTATTATTTCCCGCCTGGTGTGGGGGGTGGTTTAATTTTTTGTTGATTTTCCAGTTCTATACGATGTAATGAAAGTTGGTGTATTTGGGATTTTTCAATTTTTTTGAGTGAGGCTTGGATGGCTATGAATTTCCCCCTTAGGACAGCCTTTGCTGTATCCCATAGGTTTTGGATCGATGTATCTTCATTCTCATTGGTTTCCATGAAGTGTTTCAGTTCTTCTCTGATTTCTTGGTGTTGATGTCCAGGGTTTGGTGTCTAAGGTCAGTGGGTGGGGCAAGCCATCTGTGGTCTGATTTGATTCCAATCTTAGTTCTCCAAGCCCCTGAACTTTTCAGCAAATTTCCTAATATTCTCTTATTTAATTGTTTCTCTGTTTAAATTAGCTTGAATGATTTCTGCTGCTTTCAACAATGGCATAGCCAACAACATAGAGCTGAAACACCTATCTGTAATATTTACTCTTTCCTGGTATTGGAATTGATGCAATTTATTTTCTGCACTTTTGTTTAACATTATACCATGTGTATTTTTCAATTTGGCATAATATTTTATTTTTCTATGATACTGATAGTTTAGTATGTATTATAGAACATTTCTGTATAAAACATATATGAATAAATATAATAATATTAATTTTAATTCTCCTCCCTTCTCCAGGTAACTAGTGTTAACAGCCTTCTAGGAGTGCTGATTTATTTGTGGGAGATCAGGCTTTCCTCTATGGCAAGTGCATTGCAAAAAATACAACACTGAGTGTAGGGGACAGAAATAGGGTCAGAGATGCTAGAGTTAAAGAGCTGTAAACTGTTGGCTTAAGAATTTGAGGCTAGGTGAGGAAAATTATTTGAGCAGATAACTCATTCAGAGAGCCAGTGTTGGAGGCAGGACCAAACCCAAACCTGTCAGTTCCATGCCAGAACAGAGCTTTCTTCATTATGGCTGTATGCCTCCTATAGAACAATGTTACACTTAGGGCTCTTATCAAAAGCACTCAGGAGAATGGGATTGGGATAGGATGGATGAGATATGCAGTATTGGTGCTCAGGTTATTATCCAAAACTCCAAGAATAAGGTTTAGTCCTTCTTGCTATAAATATTAACCAGGGACCATCACAGCACCTACTACATATGAGGCAATTGATTAATATTTGTTGAGAGGTACTTTTGGAACACTGAAAAAATAAAATTAAATTGAAAAAACATCTGTTTAGTGAATGAAAGGACAATGCTAGGCTGTTCATACCTTTGTTAATTTTATTTTTTTAAAAGATTTTATTTATTTGAGAGAGAAAGCAAGAAAGCATGGGGGGAGGGGCAGAGAGAGAGGGAGAAGCAGATCTCCAACTGAGCAGGGACCCTGATGTGGGCTCAATCCCAGGACCCTGAGATCATGACCTGAATTGAAGATTTAACTGATTGAGCCACTGAAGTACCCTATACCTTGTGTTAATTCTAAGATGATTAATACCACATATTGCAATATATAATGGTGAGATGTGTTAGTAGTAAATAAAATAATTAACATGGTTTAAAAACATTCATTTGATTTTCCCTCTAGTATAATGCTCAGTAAATAGAGTGAGTATTCTTTGAAGCTCTGTCCACAATGCACAGAGTACCTGGAATGAAAGGTGCTAGTTTAGACATTCTATAGCTTTGCAGCTCTCTTTAAATATAGACAGTCCATCTGCAGTAACGTGTGCTTCCAGAAAATACTCTCTTCTAAAAGGCAGGAAGTTGCTGTTTCTATATTTATGGAGAACTGTTTATGTGGTAGGGTTTATATTAAGGAATTGGGTAAACAAAATGGACATGGTCTCTGCCCTCATGGAATTTATAGTCTTATGGGGGGGAAAAGGAGTTAAACACGTCAGAACCACAAGTTATAAGTGTATGGGTTTTGAGGGCTGAAAAGAGAAAGAAGGGATGTTATGAGAAGGTAGCAAAGGATGTCTATTTTGGGGAATATCAGAGAAGACTTCTCTGAGGATGTTGCTTTTAGAAAGTTTTCTTTGAGATTTAAACCAGAATAAATGAAAGTTTTTGATCATTTTAACTGTGCAATTGAGAAATCATCTCAAGGATGTCTTAAATGCAATAAACAGTCAATACACATTAGTGATTAGTATAATAACACCTCCACCTCCATTATCTCATGTTTGTCAGGATGCTATAGGCCCATGAATAGACTTGCTTACTATTGTTATTCCCATTGTGCAACTGAAGATTCATCTGAAGCTCAAGTGGTTAAGTGAAATGGGTCATTTCACTAGTCAAAGACACATTTGAGATTGAAACTTAATTTTCCTTACTGCTACATCAATGCTCATTTCTCCAAAGCTATTTTGGAATGGAATATACAATGGTTAGGTTCTATACCTCATCTTCATGGGCATGTAAATTGCTTGGGGGAGCCTGTCCCACAATTCTGAAAATCGGTCAAGCCCTTGTGTTGAGCTTTGGGGTGCTTCGTGTGACCATGTTAAATTCAAGGACAGTGTGTGCCATTTGGGAAGCATACAGAGTTGGGCACCTTATGCCTCTTCCTTTTCCCTTCTGAGTCTGCCATTTCTTAAAGATTCTCATAAAACTAATGACAAGATATGACAAGAGTGTAAATCACATTACACTTTATAATGGGCTCATTAGATGAATATGTTAAAAAGTGTTCCCCATAGTGCCATTTCATGGTTGCACTGTTGGTAATCAGCACTTGTCTTCAAAGTGTCAGACTATCAAAAACAAAGCTGCTCACTTTGCTGGATTATGTCACACTAATGAAATAAGTTAAGTGGAGTACTGGGAATGTTTTGTCTCTCTGATTGCTCAAGTCCTTTGAAGGGGTACTTTGAAGTTGGCACTTTGGTTCTGGCTGAAGCTTTGAGCATTTTAGTAGACATAAAAGTTTTTTAAGAGATCCTTCCAGGCGTTGGGTGCCTTGGTGGCTCAGTGGGTTAAAGCCTTGGCCTTTGGCTCTGGTCATAATCTCAGGGTCCTGGGATCAAGGCCCGCATCAGGCTTTCTGTTTGGCAGGGAGCCTGCTTCCTCCTCTCTCTCTGCCTGCCTTTCTGCCTACTTGTGATCTCTCTCTGTGTCAAATAAATAAATAAAATCTTAAAAAAAAAAAAGAGAGATCCTTCCAGGGGTGCCTGGGTGGCTAAGTCAGTTAAGCATCTGACTGTCTCAGTATAAGCTCAGGTTGTGATCCCATATTGTGGAATCAACACCCCTCTTTGCCCCCCCACCTCATGGATGCACCTGTGGACCCCTGGGTTGAGTCCCACATGCAGCTCTGTGGTCAGTGGGTAGTCTGTTGGAAGTTTCTCTCCCTCTGCTCCCCCACAAATCAATCAATCAATCAATCAATCAATTTTAAAATGAATGGGTTAATAAGGAGGGCATGTGATATGATGAGCACTGGGTGTTACATACAACTAATGAATCATTGAACATTATATCAAAAACTACTAATTGAATTTAAATAAAAAATAAAATGAATGAGTAAAAATATTTTTTAAAAAAGAAGAAAGGAAAAAAGAAAAGAAAAGGAAAAAAAAGGAAAGGAAAGAGCTCCTGCCAACTCCAGATACAGTTTCTATGCCTTGATAAGATGTGTATATGTCAGTATTGGGGGGTTGTTGTTCAGGTGAGAAGATTTCAGAGGTCAAGATGGGTTTTTCTGGCTCTGGATTATTCATGTACATCAGGTTCCTAGACAGATAATGGGTATGCTAAGATTAGAAATTGGCAGTCTTCTTACACAGAAAGAAAAAAATCTGCACCACCATTTGTCTTTAAAATGCCTAAGTTGCAAATGGAAATAGTCATGATATTAGTTTCTGGGTGACTGGACCATATCAAGGGAAGAACATCAATGAGGGAGCACCACCTCCTGGGTTCAGAATATATAGTGAGCACTCTGACCCATTGTCAGCTCATCCTTATGACCTGCTAGAATTCCTATTTTGCAAACAACAGTGTATAAGTAATTTGTGCAATTGGGAATTTATGGGAAGTATGATGAAGGTTAAAAACTAGATTTGGGAATGAGTAGGACTGGGGGAGTTGGAGATGCCCAAAAGGTGAATACTGTAATCTTTGCCATGTGGGTAGCAACATCTGGCCCACTGCTACTACTGCAATGAACAACTTGAGTCATTCTGGTTTCTAAATATTTCAAATTATAAGAGAAGCCATCTGATTAGGTGGGCTTGGAGTTTGTACCCATTCTCTAACTTGCCTTTTCACTCTACTGGGAGATAAGATCCTAGGTTTATTGCCTCACAGAGACTATCTGAAGCAGTAGATAGCCAAAGGAAATTGGGATGCTTTATTTTTTTGGATGTTTTAAATTTAAATTCAGTTTAATTAACATAGAGTGTATTAGTGTCAGAGGTAGAGTTTAGTGATTCATTAGTTGCATATAATAGCCACTGCTCATTGCATCAAGTGCCCTCCTTAATATCCAACACGCAGTTACCCCATCCTCTCCCATCTCCCCTCCAGCAACCCTAAGTTTGTTCCCTATATTTAAGAGTTTCTTATGGGTTTTCTCCCTCTCTGCTTTGTTTCTTAAATTCCACACATGAGTGAAATCATCTTGTTTTTGTCTTTCCCTGACTGACATTTCACTTAGCATAATACCCTCTAGTTCCATCCATATTCTTGCAAATGGCAGGATTCCATTCTTTTTGATGGCTGAGTAATATTCCATTGTACACATATACCAAATCTCCTTTATGCATTTATCCACTGATGGACATCTGTTCTCTTTCCATAGTTTCACTATTGTAGTCATTGTTGCTATAAACAGTGGAGTGCATGTGCCCCTTTGAATCACTATGATTGCACCTCCAGGATAAATACCTAGTAGTGCAATTGCTGGGTTGTAGGATAACTCTATTTTTAACCTTTGAGGAACCTCCATAGTGTTTTCCAGAAAGACTGCACCAGTTTGCATTCCCACCAACTGTGTAAGAGGGTTTCCCTTTCTCCATATCTTCATCAACATCTCTTGTTTCCTGGGTTGTTAATAGTAGCCATTCTGACTGGTTTGAAGTGGTATCTTATTGTGGTTTTGATCTGTGGGAAATTGGGATAGTTTTAAGAGGGGAAGTGTACTTTGCAGAGCCAAAAAAATGACAAAGGACCAGAATGCTTAGTTAGGGACAGAATTCTGGGCCTCAAGGACCTTGGCACTGAATGGGAGCTATGCTATGATTTATTAATGAAATTCATCCAGGTCTCTGCTTAGCCTAACCATTCCTGTGCTATACAAATACACTAGCCACAAGCCATATGTGACTATTTAAATGTAAATTAATTAAAAGTGAATAAAACAAAAGTTTCCTCTTTTCATTATAACACTTTTCAAATACTCTAGAGCCACATATGGGTTGGTGGTTATCAAATTGGTCAGGACAGATATAGAATATTTCTGTAATTTTAGAATGTGCCAATAGACTGCATTAGTGGTTTGATGGGTTACCCAGGCCTTTCTTTGTATCTTCATTTTATATGACATCAACTCCAAGGCCATTTATTTTCTGTGTATTTACACAGAGGTTGGGTAGAGGGTGTGAAAAAGGAGAAATGAGTAGTGACATATTTTACCTTTACTTTGTTATTGGTAGTGGGTGATATAACAGCATGAATAAATGTAAAAGTCAAAATATAATATATACTATGATTGTAATTATATTAAGACAGATTAGCTTATGAACAGAGAACAAAGCAGAACACACACACACAAAGAATGGATTTATTAGGTTGGTGGAACTATGGAGGTTTCTTTTTCACTTGATTTTCATTATTACTATTAAAATTATTGAGGCTTACATAACTTTTGCTTAAGGAAAAATTGATTATTTTGTCATCAAAGCTTAAACACGGGAAAAGCAAAAGCTAAGACTTAGATTCAGATCAGTGTGCTTACTGCAAGGAGAAAGGACACTGGGCCAGGGAATGCCCTAGGAAAAAAAACGGCAATGCTGGACACCAGAGACTGAAGGGGCGGGGCCATGGTTCGGAACCCCACCCCAAATCTTGGGTTAAAGTTAAGATAAAGGAAAAATCAATTGACTTTTTAATGAAATCAGAAGCCCAATTTCCATTGTTGCTAAGGCCTATGGAAAAATTATCTGGAGAGGAAACCTGGGTACAAAGGGCAAATGGAAAAAAAGACTTTGAGACAACCCGCTGAGCAGATGCTTGTGACAGCAGGGGATGAATACCTCCTTTACGAGCCAGTCTCAAAACTGGAAGAGACAGAAAAGGGAGACCTTTTCCAAGCCCTGCAGGTTGAGTTTCCCGAAATCTGGGCAGAGGAAAAGCCTTCTGGCCTGGCCGAGGGATGGCCTCCAGTACTGTTACAGTAAACAGCAACTGATAGGGCTGTTCGTGTCTGAGAGTACTCCCTGCCCTGGGGAGCAAAACAAGGGATCAGAAGATATCCATCTGACTGTGCCTAACCCCTGTGCCCTACTCTCCCTCCTGGGCCCCAAGAGAACTGTGTCTACCATCCTAGATCTCCAAGTGTGTTTTCTGCATACGTCTGGCAAGGGAGTCTCAGCCCCTCGTTACTTTTGAGCGGTCTGACCCACAGGAAGGATTCCAGGGCCAGCTCATCTGGACAGTTGCTGCTATGGCCCTCCTGGTCAAGGACAAAGGCCCGAGTAACAGGGTGTCAGACCCTCCTCCTCAACCAACTGAAAGTGACTTTCCGGCTCCTGGCGGTGCTACAGAAAGGAGCAGCTATGTAGCAGATGGGAAAAGGTATGCAGAGGCTGCGATGGTCTCTCTTGAGCAGGAACTCTAAAAGGCAGCCCTGCCCCCCAGAACCTCAGAGCAAAAAGCGGAGATCTTGACAAAGTTAATTCTAATTGAGGCTGGAGGTGGATGGGTGGATCTCCTTCCTTACACCCTCCTTAGGGCATGGAGCACACCCTATGTAAATTTAGTCTGGGTGCATCACCACCAGGTGGAAAACTTGGAACCTCGCTGAAGGGGACATTTACTGTCCTCCTGACCACCCCCATGGCAGTAAAGGAAGGCATCAGGACCTGGATTCACACATGCCACGACTAAGAAGCTGAGAATGAAAGCGCCCCCCAAGATGGATGTCAGTGCTGATGGACCCTGCCGACCATGGACTGAAGCTAAAACTCAAAAGACAGTAACTTTGTTGTCACTTTTATTGTTGCCTAATATGGGAGCTTCTGAGTCACCTTCTATGTTTAAAAGTGACTGAGCATTTTTCCGTCTGTGTGAAATTGGTTCTGATTGTGAACTTTCTTCTACCTTTTCCTGGGTAATTGAAATTGGTCATGGCAGATTTTAACGGGTTTTTGGCTGTTACTAAGTTTGGAGTTTAGATCTAGGAAAGGTGCCGACAACTAGAAAGGGCTTATGTGCTATTACAAACGTGACTCCTAACTGGGGTAATGAGGTCAAATGGGCAATCCCGGGGGCAAGGGATGGTGAATATGTTAAAAAACCGGGCTCACCCTGTGCCTATCAGCCAAAATTCTTTAATGCCCTTAAAAATTCTGTGTCTTAGTAACAGTGTTACCTCGCATCCTCTGTCAACCTGAAAAATACGTGTATTCATATTGGAACCCAGAAATAAGGGACTGAATAAAGAGGGAACCTATCTCTGCTTTAACCATTGGTACCCTATTCAGCCAGGAACAGCAGGGGCAGGGACGGGTATAGCTGCCCTGGGTGAAGAATGCTGCTTTTATGCAGACCATTTGGGAGTAATTAGAGTCTATGGCCAAAGTAAGGGAAAGAGAGGCCCAGAAAAGTTGGTTTGAGGCATGGTTTAGTAAGCCCCCCTGGTTTGCTACCTTAATTTGTACTTTAATAAGTCCCCTACTCATCCTTTTACTCATTCTAACTTTTGGGCCATGTATTCTAAACAAACTAATAGCCTTCGTAAAAGACCGGGTCAGTATAGTGCAGCTAATGGTCCTGAGACAACAATATGAAGGCTTTCTGGCCCCAAATATGTGGAGGCCTCTCACCTAAATGAGTAAGATTCCTCATTATGAACAAGTAAAGGGGGGAATGTTAGGACCTGCTTAGCCTCAAGGCCAGCAGAACAGGCTCTGAAACTCCCTGGCGACTTAGGCCTCTGCATATCTAAGACCCCCTGGTGATTGATGTCTTTACAAGGCCTGTGTTTACCAAAGAAGGGCAATTAAGTCAAAGAACCATCTGTGTATCTTGCTTCCTTGCCCCAAAGGTGTGGGCAATTCAGGAACTGGGGAGGGGGCAAGAAAGCCATCACACCCAAGGGAGTAAATTACTGTGTGACTCATGCTTGTTGTTTGAAATGCATATAAACCCCGACCTACCCCTTCTCGGGGCTCCTCTGTTCCTGTGCGTTCAGAGGGCCCCAGCATACTTGGCAAATAAACCCCTTGCTGCTTGCATGAGAGCGTCTCTTGGAGTTCTTCCTTGGCGGCGGTAGCCCTCTCGACTTTAACGCGGTGCGTGAGGGGTAACCTGGAGGACAATGGGAGAAGGAAAGTAAATGGGAACTAGGGTAATCCAGGGAGAGAAACAAAACAACAGAGACTTTGGACACAGAAACAAACTGAGGGACTTGGAGGGAGGGGGCTGGAGGGATGGGAGAGCCTGGTGGTGGGTACTGGGGACACCTAAAGTGTGGAGCACTGGGTGTGGGGAATGGGGAATGAATCTTGGAACACTGGGAAAAAAAAATTTAAGTAACAATAAAAAAAAAAAAGAACTTTCCTTTATCGCCAGGAACTCTCTCACCAGGAACTTAATTTCCTGCTTACATCTGATTTTCTCCACAGATTATCAGTTGCCTCAGGGCAGGGTTTTGTTCACCCAGGAATCTCTTAGGAAACAGAATAAGCCCTTATAAATACAAGTTGAATAATGGGTAAATGAATCCAGTATCTTTTCTTACTAGAATGACTGCCCTATACTATGAGGTCCTTGGGGGCATCAAGACATGGTTTCCTGCCCCTCTGATGTCTGCTAATGTGATGTCACCACCGGGGAAGCCAGCCTCAGTGGAGTTGTGGGTCCCGAACGAACCACAGGTGAAACAATGACACGGACATGGAAATCTAATGCAAGCTGACAGACCCGAAGTCAGTCAGGAGAGACCTATGAAGCAGGCTCAGGCTCACGCTCTCGCTTTCGCTTTCTAGCTCTAGCTCTCTAGCTCTGGCTTTGGCCTTCTTGCTCTACTTCTCTCTTCTCTTCTGTCTGCTTCTCTTTCTGCTGCTTGCTTTGCTTCTCTGTTTCTGTCTCTCTTTGCAGGCTCTCTCGCTGTTTTCCAGCTCTCCTGCTCACTCCTCTAAGGCTTTCTTGCGGCCTCTTTGCAGGCTCTCTGCCTTTGTCTCTCAGTCTCTCTCTGCAGGCTCTCTTGCTGCTTCTGCCTTCAGTCTCTTGACTGACAGGGGCCCCAGGCTTTTATTATTTAAAAGTGAGGAAGTTGGGTGGTGCAGTTAAATCTTTAACTGCTTTTGCACCCGCGCTGGAGACAGGATTAGTATTACTGCAGGGTACAGAGTGATTGCTTAAACTCACAGAAGTTGAGACCATTGAGGCACAGGGATCAAGAAATACAGATAAGAGATAGAGATATGATTATTGGGAGGAGGATTGAATGGAACTATATGTCTTGAATAAGCACACAAAGGACAGATTGCCCTGACCCACAGGGTATGTGGCTTTTTGGATTCTAGGTGGGGAAAGCCCAGAGGGGCTTTCATTCACATTCACAGGTACCCCCACCCAAGTTTTCCAGTGGCTTGGGCATGGCGAGAGGGGTGGATCAAGCACGGTCCGACACTAACGTCCTGGGCAAAGAGACCAGCCCAGTCAAGAAAGACTTTACAGTTCCAAACCTGGGCATTCTAGGGGCAGACATTGGGCTTGAAGTCCATGATTTAGGACAAGCCATATTCTGGTCCTGATGTTTGGTTTTAAGAAAACCGTTTTGGGTAACTTTTATGGCAGAGTTCCCTGTACTCCAGTGCAGGGCCCAATAGGGATTCCTGAGTTTCTCAATGGCTTGAGTTAAGTTATTGCTGCCTCTTAGTTCCTGACTTAAAACCTAACACCTGGCACTTAGCACTGAAGGGAGTTGGTGATGAAAAAACAGCAATGGGTTAGCAGCTCAACATAGTCTTTTTAAAGAACTATTTGTGCTCAATATTTTCCCAGCACAATTATTCAGATTGTAGAAGCTCCTCTTTGTCTGCCAGCATTTCCACCCACATTACCCAGGTATGTTTGAATTTTATTCCCCCTGGATACATAGAATAGGTAAAAGAAATGGATCCAAGACAAACATTTTCTTAAGCCTTTTGTTTTGCTCTTGTTCATTATTCTTTCCCTGCTTTTGTTTATTTGTTTTCAAACTTGTGTAGTTGTTTGGAGAAACTTTATGAGCACAGGTCATATAGGCAAGATTAATTTTGTCCCATAATCAAATCTATTCCTGTGACAAAAATTTAGCTTAAATTTAAAAGTGTTTGGTGAATAAAATTAATTGCATCTACTAAATAAAATGTGTTCTGTCCAATGCATATAGATGTTCTGTCAACAAGACAAATGGACTCAGTAGTATAAGTATCTGTGTGGAAGAAATGCATAATAATGTAATTGTTTTGCCGACAAAATGCTAACTTGCTTTAATCATTCTGTTCACAACAATGTAAAGTGATTTAGTGGGTAAAATGAATCCACTTACAAATTGTTTTATGGTCATAATGTAGCCCTTTAGTGGGATGTAAATTGATGATAATAATTTTATGGGCAAATGATTTTTCAATTAAAATGTCATTTCACAGACAAAATAGGAGTGTTACAAATGGCTCCCAATAACCACATGCCAAGTAGCAGGAAGAAAGGGCTGTCACCTACACTAACCAAAGCCTCAATTGAAAAAGAAGGCCTGAAAGATCAAAAGGTGATTTACTTTCATTTAATTTGTAATTTCCTTCTCTCCCATTTGCGGACTATTTGCTTCCTGCCTTTACTGACCCAATAACAAAAACTAGATCCAACAATAAGCATACCAATTACTGGTTGCCATGGTTCTTTCCTGGACGTTAATTGACTATGCTGCATTGTTCATTAATAAACACTTAGAACCAAGGTGGTTCTTTCTGTTGTCTAACATAGACCCCTTTATCTTCAGTGCAATAATTACTGTACTAATGAAAATGGAATAAATCATTATAATATTGAAAAGCTGGACCCCCAAAATTGGGGTTCCAACGCGTTCGGGTTGTCGCCCAAAGACCCAGACTCCAGACCGGTAGATGCAAAAGCAAGAGGATTTTTATTAGGCGTTTGTGCAAACGGGCTCCCTGTCACCAGAGGCGGAGAGAAGCCCTGAGCAGCAGTCACAGGCATTTTTAAAGGCAAAAACCACTTTGGCTTGATTGGCTAGTTTAAAAGTTACCATGGGTGCTCATTGAGTCTTTTTAGAGGGGAAGTGGCTGCCCTGGGCGGGGGTTGCAATCAGTTTCTTTTCTTTGGAAACCGAAACTTTTGGGTAATCGAAATTTACATAATGTTAGCCACTAATCTAGGGGGGCGGGCATCTGGTGCTAGTTCCTGAAACTTTGGCCTAGCTCTCTCTTCCCGCGGGTGAGTTTTTCTTTTCTTTGGGTATTAGCAAGCAAAGCTGATGTGTACAAAAGCAAGAGATCCGTAATTAGCTCTTAGCCACACTCCACACTAACCTCCGGGATTAGGGTCTCTCAGGTTTTTCAATATAGTGGCTTTTAATTTGAAGGCTGTGATGGAGAAAAATGTTTCTGTCTGGGCTAATTGTCATAATTTCCTTTTAGTAAGATGCAATTCCCCTCCATTGCTGACCAGTTGGAACTTTGATTGCCTTTTCAGGCTTAGATTCTTGAAAATGGCCCTTCCCACAATGAGTTAGTCTTCCTAGAGAGAGCTCTTATCTCCAGCAGCTCTATTTGTTTTCATAGCAGGAAACAGGGGTGATGGGCTCTGGATGTTCATCTGCCCTTGTTCTATGGAGAGAAATGGGAGGCAGTTCCTCAACCTATCTCCCTAGTTTGGCCACTGGTTGCCCAGTGATGTCTACTTCCCTTCTCAAGTAAGGCAACTTCATTTCTGTTCTTGCTGAGAGTCTCACATTCTTTCAGATACCATCTTCTGGAGGTCAAACCCATAGGAAATGAAGCAAATGTGTGATTTAGGTTATACAAAGGAAAGGGTCAATCAGAGATGCTAGACAGTTCTGTGGAGTGAGAGGAGAATTAGCAGTGAGAGAAGAAGCTGCTAGGAGAACAGAGCTGGTATAGAATCTGTCTTTGCTGCTCCTTGGTTGGGTTATTTTGAGTAGGTCACTCTACCATCCTGAGCTTCCCTTTCTGTATCTATAAAATAATGATAAAATGATACTTACTTTTGATTACAGACATGTCTAAATGATATAATGCACAAAAGTGCTTATAAATAGTACACATTAAGCAATAGCTATCATTGCCCCTGTAGTCACAAACACACAGCTAGACCCTAGGAATCATAAAGTGGGGCAATAAAAAAATATGTAAGGAAAAGGAATTAATTGATGATAGTGTGATGAAAAATTCAGATGTATTTCTCACCTTCTGTTTCATGTTGAATATAAATTTCCTGCTTTATTTGCCTCCAGTGTTTCAGAAGTCTTACTGGAATTTCTGACAACACATATAGCTTCCTCATTGTTGTCTCTTCCTTTGGGGTAGCCAGAGTCCTTGAAGGTGCTGCCCTACACCTATAGCATAATCAGTATTTGCAGGAAGAATGCTGGGGCATTGCTTAAGGAATTGCTGCCTTGGAGTTTTGAAGTCCCAGTCTTGTTTATCCTCCACAGATAACTAGGCAGCAACCCTTCTTCACCACTCTTGCTCACAGTTTGTCCAATCCAAGTTCAGAGACAGAGTGGCCTCAGGGCCCAGGAAACTCCCTGAAGATAGTCTTTACAGCCTCTGACTGAGGCCTGCCTCCCTTTTGTATGACTCAGGCTTTGCCCCTGGACCTGAATGAGGATAGACAATAGCTATTTCCTTGTTTTCTCATAAAAGTACACAATTTTTGGAGGGGACCACTATTCTTCTCTCAGCCTAGTAGGCCATTTCTCTCTGGCTACAGTGATTCATTCCAGCATAGGGACATGGCCAGTGGGTCCATTTCCAGGTGATAGCTAGATAATGTGGTCAGCTTGCAGTGCTGGATGAGATCTGGACTGCCCCATGACTAAGGTCTTGCTCTACTCTACCCTGTCCACACAGAGTACAATGCCTAGGGCAGAGGCTTGGGAAGATATTACATCAGCCTGTAAACAAGCTCCTAAATGTCAAGACATTTAAAAGGATGAGGAAAGAGTGGCATGAGGTAAGAATGAGGTAAGTGTATTTTCTCCCAAGGCCTCCCAGCCCTCATGGCCCCATGATCTTTTGGTTAGGTGATGTTATCAGATCTTCAGGCATCCCTGCACCCTGACAAGAATGGGTGCATGTGGGAGAACAGATGTGGGCAGGAAGCTGAGCTGGCTCAGGGAAAGCTATTACACGCATAATCTTATTTAATTATCACAACCCAGTGAGATAATCACTGTTGTTATCTTTATTTTAAAGACAAAAAGCAAAAACCTGGGGAGGTTAAATAGACTGCCCAACATGTATAGTTAGTGATCATCAGAGCCCAGGTTGAGACAAATCCCCAGGCTGTTTTCTCTCCAAATATTTTGCACTTAACAAGATATTCTCAAATGGAAATCAACTTCTTACCTTCTCTTTCCTTTTTCAATCATTTCTTCAGCAGTTGTCACTTTCCAGAGATTAAGGATACAAAGATGAGCAGGACATAGTCTGGTACTTGACAAGTTCAGAGGCAGCAAGAAGAAGGAGGAACCACCCAGGGTAATGTGCAATTTTAGTACAGAATATCTTTTGAAACTTTCTTCTCCAAAGTAAGATTTTTTTCAAAACTAAATAGAAGGAAAAAAAACAGTACTTATCAAGTAATCATATTATAAAATGTGATCACCAACTCCTATTTTCTTTTTACTTGACTTGAAACAATGGAATTCTGCACCATTTTAGTAAATACTTATTAGTGTCAAAATCCAGAATCCCTGGAAGTTGCTATAAACAAGCTTTTAGAGAATTAAAGAATCAATCATAACAGTGGCATGAGACTTGTGAACCTCTAGTTGTCAGGACATCCTCTCTGGGCTCTGGTTGAGTGGATCTATTAAAATATAGGAGAGGTTACCAGTGAGATCTAATAAAATCTCCTGAGCCAGGCCCTCTTCAGTTCATATTTGGGTTATTCAGACAATAATTCCTTTGGGGAATGCATGAAATTTTTAATGTAATTTTTTTTGTTTGAGAACAAATTGGGGGGATTAATTGCACACACACAATACTTGTGATTTTTTGAAATTAGATCATTTTTCTTGGGCTTTTGCTGATTTTTGAGTATGATTTCAACATGTAGAAAAAAGTACAAATACAGGAGAATGGGAAGTATTTTCCTATTAAGCTGAGAAAAGGCAAAAAAATAAGTTTAAAAACCCCTGAGTTCTTGTCTCTGAAAAGGCATTTTAAGTTCTACTCAGCTCAACAGAGAATGCTGCACAATTTGACTCTGAACTACTGTGAAAGCTAGGCATAAGAATCTGGCTGTCAAACACTCAGATGAACTTGCATGCATGATTCAAACTGAAAAGTTAACCAGCATTACAGAAGTGATTATAAAGCCAATCAGCAGGACAAGAGAGGCAGTGAGTGGCTGGTGCAGTACAGGCTTCTTTCCAATGAAGTGTGATCCTATTCTGCAGCAAAGGCTTCTCTTTGTCTTGAGTCAGTATTTTGAAAAGTATGGCATTTAACTTGGGGAAAGCCATGTGGAAAGTAGTGCCCAGGGTGGATGGGTTCTCTGCTTGCAAGGAACCAGCCTTCCCTAGGAAAGGCCAAACTCATGAAGCAGGTGAAAGCAGGTTTCATTTCAGCCACTTTCAGAGACTGTGCATCAAAAATATCCTGTATTTATGTGTTTTTTTTTTTAACAAATCAGTAAATAATCAAAAATTTAAAGCCCAATTTTTTTTGTTTCCTATTTTGGTTGATAGGTTAAATATATGTGATTAATTCTGTTATTTGGGCCTCATGATGAAATAGTCCTCATATGTGTTTTTTCTTTTATGGTGCTTTTATTAATCTATTCCAATTAACTAGTTATCTACCTTGGTGTTATCTGAGTTTTCATCATACATTAATCATACATTTATAAAGCCTTTTGAGCATGTTTCTCACCCCCTCATCTATCAATATTTACTCTTAAATTATGACTATCTCATATTTAGCTATATCTCAGGGCACAATTGACCCTTAGGGTGAGGCTGTCCGTTAATGACCATACATACAAAATGTATTGCCTGCTTTATTGACTTTTTGACCAATCTAGTCAGATAATAATGATTTCAACTCCATAATATGCCTGATAAAGTCAGTCTAGGAGATGCAGTTCTAACACCCCATTTTCTTGGTGGTTTCTTTTGCTCATAACATCAGTATTTCTTCATTTTGTAGTTTCTCTATAGGGAACTTCTTAAGTTTTCTATTCGTTGATGAATGTGATTCGGTTAAAACAAGCTATTATGCATGGAGCACTGGATGTGGGGAATGGGCAATGAATCTTGGAACACTGAAAAAAAATAAATTAAAACAAAACAAAACCAAAAAAAACAAGCTATTACCCAGGAAAGATAGCAGAGGACTAGGAGCCTCCTTAGCCAGTCCCCTGAATTGAGCCAGATATCCACCAGAACATTCTGAACACCCATGAAATTAGACTGAGATGTAAGATTAGATACTTCTGGCTCTCTACCTGGGCAGAGGATCATAAGTAGAGAGGTATAGAGGAGTTTGGAGTGCATGGACAGATATCAGAGGATAAACAGAAGGGGGAGGGAGTCACCAGAAGTGAGCCATTGGAAAGTAGTAACCCAATGCAAAAATGTGCTGTGCTGGGAGATCAGCAATAGCTTGGAGACCAGTGGCTGTGAGATGGGAAAGGACTGATAATAGCACTCAAACAGAACAAAAGGACTTAAGAGACATTTGTTGGGAGCCAGTGACTGCAGGCATGGACCTAAGCCCACAGTCCCAGGCACTGCCCACCTGCACCTGAGAGGACTTTGTGCGGACTTAAGTCAATAGTCCTGGGAATGACAGCTGCTGGCACCAGGCTTGCCTGAACCAATATCACTCACAGTTTGGTAGTACATAGACAAGCAGGGGCTTCAGACAACCACTGAAATGGTGGCTGGGGTAGGCACGGTCTGTGGGAGCCTGTGGTGTTCAACAGAGTTTGCAAAGGGGGTGTTTGTGTGTTCTGGACCATTAAGAGAGGACCAGATTGTGGCGTCTCTGAGGCAAAGGTTTGGGTACAGATAGTTTACTTTGTTTTGACTCTCTAAAAAAGCATGAAAATCCACCAGAGAACAAAAGCCTCCTGAGAAAAAAGGCCTGAAAACCTGGGTTCCACAGAGCCCAGCCCATTGATAGGACAGGGCAACTCCACCTAAGATGAAAAAGAACATCTACAGGAAAAAAAAAAAAAAAAAAAAAAAAAATATATATATATATATATATATATATATGGCAGCAGGACTCTCCTCCAGAAAACAATCTCAAAGAACAAGAGGAGAAAAACCACAGGGTCCCCATAAAACTGTAAAATCCCAACATTGGGAAAGTGATATATTAAACTCCTGGTATGGCCTCAAAGCCTGTATATTTCTTAGGTACGTACAGCTTTCCTCCTTTTCTTTTAAAAATTCTTTCTCATAATTCTTGTTCTTTTATTTTTCTTACCTACCTACCATTTCAACTAGATGTTTAATACAACATATTCCATAGTAAATTTTTAATTTGACCTTTTTATACATATACTTTTTTCTTTTTTTATATATATAGATACAAAATCAGTGTAGTCTTTTTCACCCTGTTCAATACTATATTGCCGCAGACCTGCAGCCTGATCACTCATATGGGCTCCCTCTGCAAGGCATGGAGCCCATGATCCTCCCTCAAAGTGGGGGAGCTCTGCAAAGTTGCGGTCATCGACACCAGAAGATATGTTTCCATTATATTCCTTGTCTGTTCAACTATTATAATTTCTTTGACACTATTTCCTCTAACTTCACTTATAATCAAGTAATGCTTTCTCTTGCTCTTAGTTTTGAATCCTCTTACGCCAATCCTTATAAAGATTAATAATTGTAGGATTGTGGGGGCACAACATACTTACTTTAAAACTTAGTAAAACCTTTGCTAACATAAGCAGCTTGGATATTGCAACCTCCTGTTTGTGTGACCCCTCCTTCACCTCCCTATGCTAGGGAGCAGTAGAACATTCTAATGAGATAGGGGTTTGCAGGAACCATCCTGTTCTCACGGGACATGCCTGCCTGTGACCAATCATTCTATAGATTAGGGTATAACGAGTACATCCTGTTTCACATGGACCCTCTAAAAACACTATTGTCACTATTGTCACTCAAGATTGATAATCTGTCACTCAAAAAAACTCTTTGCTCATACGGTTTCCATCTGAAAAAACATGTAACTTTCTATAAATAAAGAGCCCTGAGAACAGTGTTTTCAGGAGAGTCCTACATGAAGTTTGGTCTCCTCATTTTCGCCGACTCCTTCCTCACTCTCGGACCCTAACTGTTGCTGGGGCTGGCTCCCGGCA
>PITA01028556.1:0-19210 GCA_004023965.1 Spilogale gracilis | reverse complement strand
GCTCCAAGACTTCTCTTGCTCCTCCTTCTTAATCCATCTGTCTTCTAAATCACTGATACGATCTTCAGCTTCACTTACTCTGGCTGTTAGCATATTTAAATTAGATTGCATCTCATCTATAGCCTTTCTAACCTCAGCTTTCACTTCTGTTGCTATGGCTTCCACTTTGAGACTAATGTTCTTTTCTAAATTAGCCATTTCATGGACGATTGCTGCCCTGAATTCCATTTCTGTCATATTGTTTATGTTCATTTCCAGTAATTCTGTGACCGGGGTTGCAGTCTCGGGGTTCTTCTTCTGTTAGATGTTCCTCCTCTGAGTCATTGTGGCGAGCAGTGGTTGAGGGGGTGTATAGCTAAATATATCAGCCACTATCTAGGTGGATTGGTCCCTGGAAGGTTTTGGAGCAACCAGAATTCACCACTGAAAAGGGAGGAGAAAGAAAAAAGAAAACAGAAGAGAGGAAGCAAGAAAAGAAACCCCTGCCAGAGCGGGGCCTGGTGATAGGATTTATATGGTACAAAGCTGTCACAGGGTAAAGAAAAGGGTTATCAAGGGTAAGTGAAGAGACCAAAAAGCAAAGCCCAACCTATATGACCCCCAATACCAGTATTTATATAATACAAAAGCAAAGACAATTACACAGACACACTGACAGACTAGGGTGGGAAGGTGGGGGCAGACACTCCTTGTGGGCAAGGAATGCGTTTCAGACGCTCCCGAGTTTGTCTTGTTATTATTGTTGGAGGAGCCCACTTCCTAAAGATATTGGGAGATTAGAACTTGTTGTATATAGGGGTAGTATTGAATAGGGATGTGGGACTGACTTGAAGCTTGTAACTACATGTACACGTAAAAGAGAGAATAAAGGAAAGAGGAGAGAAGAAAGGGAAAACAGAGAAAGCAAACAGGGAAACAAGAGGCAACAACAACAGCAGAAAATACAGGAATGTGTTTGAAAAAAATTCAAGGTAAAAAAATGTTATGGGGTGTTGTATTGAGTATCACGTTGTGATAAAAAGGGGGTTAAAATTGTAAGAAGAAAAACTGTGAGAATGTATTTTTAAGTTTAAAATGGAAGCTTTAAAAATAAAAATAGAAAAAAGTTTAAAAAAAAAAGCAAATAAGGTGGTATCAACAAAGTGTAGGGCTTTTGGTACTTGTAGTCAGTACCAGGAGTTTAATAAATTGCCTTTCCCCAGAGATGTTGGGGTTTTGCAGTTTGGGTGTTGTCCTCCTGTGCTTCTGGCTTGCTTTCTGGGGGCGGGGCCTGCCGCGCTGTTTTCAGTCCCTTCTACCTGGGCTGCGTCTCTCCGCCCCCTTGCTAGAGGCTGGTCTCAATGGTCACCAGGTTGTCAGGTTACAGTTCCTGATGGAGGAACATTGTTCTTTTACATCCTTTTTCAGCTGCTGAGGAAGTCAGGTCAGAGCAAGATGTCTGCGCCCAGACCTCCCTCCCAGAGAGAGGCTCTACACAGAGAGGGGCTCTTTCCCGCCTCCCGGGTGGCAGTCTGTCACAGCTGGGCATGCACAGATGCTGGATTGATTTCTGCCCACACCCCCCGCCTGTTGCTTCACTCCCGTACCTCAAAGCCACAGCTCCTTTTGGATCGTGCGACCTTGTCTATGCCAGGTCCCGCGCAAGTCTGCAAAATTGCCTTCCCTCGGGGGTCTGCGTCCAGCAAGCAGGAGAGAAAAGCAGCGGAGGAAAGGGGAAAAAAGAAAGAAAAAAAAAGAGAGAAAGCGGCGGAAAAATAGACTCCACGCCTGCTGCTCCCGCTGAGATCCCCTGTGCCGCACAGGGCACTCCTGCTCTCTGTCAAACCCTGCTCCTCTGGCTTAAGCAGTGGGGGGATAGACTCCGTGCCCCAGCCCCTCTAAGTTCCCTCAAGCTGCGGGGCACTTCCTCTCCCTGAGGATCCCCATCTCCCCGCTGCCGCGGCGGAAAAACTGACTTTGCGCCTCACAGGGCACTCTCTGTCCCTGCGGGTCCCTGCTTCCCACTGCCGCGGTGGAAAAACAGACTCCGGCACTGCAGGCTCTGCTGTGTTCCCGTTTCTGTCTCGCCCCAATTCAGACCGTAATCTGCTGTTATTCCCCACTCACAGAGCACTTTCGGGCTGGGGTGTTTGCTTTCAGTGGTTCAGCTCTGCAGGCTTCCTCCCCCACACCCGTCTCTGGGGTAAGCCTCTGGTCCCTCTCACTTGTTTCTACCTTTTTGCTGATGGTCTTTGTCTCCTGTGGTGATCCAGAAGTGCAAAATATCACATTTCAGGCTGATTTCATGGGTGCTCACAGTGGTCCTGTAGTGTTTTTTTGCTGGAATTGAGCTCACTTCAGGGAACTCCCTGAAATGTGGTCACCTGGCCTTCCACCATCTTTTTTCTCCTCCTTTATTTTTTCATGTGTCGCACCATGGGACACCATGCAGCATTTAAAGGGATGGCAGCATCTACGTCTGTGAGTCTCAGAGAGGGTACCCAAGGGTATTTGGTGAGGGAATAAAAAACAAGTAGGTCATCCACTCCTGGGCGACTCAGTTGGTTAAGCATCTATCTTCGGTCCGTGTCATGATCTCAGAGTCCTGGGCTCTAGCCCCACAGTGGGCTCTCTGTTTCGCAGGGAGGCTACTTCTGCTTCTTACTTTCCCTCTCCCTCTGTGTGTGTGTGCTGTGTCTCACAAATAAATAAATAAAATCTTTAAAAAAAAGCAAGTAGGGGAGTGGAATAACAAGGCCCTGTTTTTTGTTTAGAAGATTTTATTTTGTTATTTTGTTATACACAACTAATGAATCATTGAACACTACAACAAAAACTTACCATGTACTGCATGTTGGCTAACTGAACATAATGAAAAATAAAAAAAAAACAATAAAAATAAAGATTTTATTTATTTGAGAGAGAGCATGATTATGAGTAGGGGGTGGCAGAGGGAGAAGGAGAAGCAGACTCCCCGCTGAGCCAGGATCCTGCCCGGGGACTCAATCCCGGGACACTGGGACCACAGCCTGAGCTGCAGGCACACACTTCACTGACTGAGCCCCCCAAGTGCCCCAGCAAGGCCCTGTTTTTATGGCCAAGCAGGATCCAGGGGCCCAGCGGGAAGGCTCGCCCTCTCCACCCCTATGCGTCCATGCATGTGGCGGAAAGGAGCCATGTGTGGCTGGCTGCTGACCCCAGGGACTTTGCAGGAGTGAGTCTGGGGGAGAGGTGGGAGAAGTAGTGACCTTCTTCACATACCTTTGTGTTGTTTCCCCAGTTAAAATGAGGATCTAGCTTAAAAAAATGAACTTTAATTTATGATGTCAGAAAAGGAAAAAATGGTCATTATTTGTCACATGAAACATTGTCTTGAATACCCTGACATGGATTTGACAAACTGATACATAACCTGGGGAACATGTCCAGTGAGTCAGTGTGTGTTTTTTGGGTAGATGGTCTTACTGCCTTTTTTGAAAACTGGCCATTTCATAAAGCATTGAAAAATCAATAAGGTAAATATCTCATTAGAAAAAAGTATTGCATGTAGCACTAGGTGTGGTGCATAAACAATGAATCTTGGAACACTGAAAAAATCAAATTAAATTAAAAAATAAAATGATAAAAAAAGAAAAATGAGCAAATAACTGTTCAAATATTACTAATAGCCCATAAGCCAAAAAATACTAATTGTTAACTTTGTTGATAACCAAATAAATGCCAGTTGAAACGAGGAAGCAGCCTGCTGTGGGATGGAAAGAAGGGAGATTTAGGAAGTGTGGGATGTGCCTGAGGCGGAGGGTGCCAGGGGTTGTGAAATGCACCTGCCCGGTAGAGGTGAGAACAGCTGGACCCCATCCCAGGGTCCAAAGTGAAGTGGATGCCAGCCCAGTGTCCAAACACAGTGAACCATCAAAGTTAATGTACAATCACCAATAAAAACATGAGAGAAGGCAAGGTCATTGTGGCAGGTGTGCGGGAAAGCCTGGGGGCTAGCAGTGCAGGTGAGTCTGCAGAAGAGGCAGACAAGCAGAGGAAAGGGCAGGGGCAATGCTCTGGAGGCCACACTGCATGGACCGTTCAGCTGAGTGCTGGGAGGCCCCACAGGACAGGAAGGCAAGGTGCAGGCTAATGTGCATGGGGGGGGGTTCTTGGAGATCTTTCTCAAGCTTCTGAGTTTTACCCTTAAATCCCTGGGAACCCATTGAGGGGTTTTCAGCAGGTGAGTGGCCTGGCCTGATCTGTGTCTTCAAGGGAGATTCTGCTTGCCTTGTCCTAAATGGACGGGATGGGGCAGGGGTGCTGTAGGGGCCCAGTGGGAAGGGAGAAGAAGGGGCCCCAGATGAAGGCACCGCCAACACCAAGGATGGAGAAGGTCAGGTGGGATGTGGTTGGGAAGAAGAGGGGGTCAGGGGATCCAACAGAAGCTCCTTCTCTCGCTGCCCACTCTGTCTGCTGGAGCGGGACTCAGTCTGGTGGCCGTCAAGAGACACCCACATTTTCCCTTTTGGGTTTTCTGCTATTCTGGGAGAAGAGTCAAACTGATGACTATGTGGGGGGACAAAGGGACAAGGGGGAACCCTGTTGGGGACAGTGCAGAGTCTGAATTAAGTGACTTTGAGGATGCCAAACCCATTACGTTTCTAAACATGGCAGCATTTGGGTCTCCTGCACACTTGACTTACAATCATGACACACTGTCTTCAGCAGTGGCTGACAATCTCAGTGACAGCTCTATGGCTCCCACAGGGTGGTGACATGGCTCTACTCAGTCTGCCCACCCTCCTTGTGGCTTGTGTGGCTTTCCTGATGTTCATCTTTGTGTGGAGAAGAAGAGGCAGTCGTGGGCTTTTGCTCCCGCCCGGCCCTCCTCCTCTTCCCATCATTGGGAATATCCTGCAGGTGAAACTTTGGGACCTGCCCACCTCTCTCTCCAGGGTAAGACCCCCTAGGGTACGACCAGCTGTTCCCTGGGTTTACAGGTGCTTTACTCAGATTTCCCAGCTAATGTTGTTGGTGGGGGGATGTTTCTTTCAGTTGTGCTAGAATATCCCACTTTTTGTTTATTTGATCCTCTTGAAGAGACCAGGAGTTGTGACCCCTCAAACGTGGTTCCATTCTTAACTGATGGCTCTCTGAGGCCCCTCTCATGGTCTCTGCCATGAGAGGGTGCTTCCAGCTTTGATTCTGACTGACATAAGACTGTATATGGGGCACCTGTTGAGTGAGGAGTGTATCCATGGCACAGTGTGGTCATTGCCAAAGCTGCACCCCATTGTCATGACTCAGAGTGCCCACCATCCATCTGGCTTTCCAGCTGCACCTGTAGGATCTCAAGGTCCACTCCAGGGATACCTGTCAGCATTTTGTTTCCACATCCCTGCCCTTTTGTCAGCCCAGTGCCTTGTAGACCCAGATGCAGGGATCAAGGGCACGCACTCGGGAAAATCTATGAGGGGTGTAGGGGGATCAGAATTTTCAGAAGGCAGTGGACCGTGACCTGAGTGAGGGAGAGAGAGGTGGATGGACATGCGCTAGACTGACTTGTGGTCTAGAAGCTTCTGCAAGGCCTTCATGGAGTCCCCCATTCCCACTGGTGGAGAGACAGCCTTGGATGCTCAGTGGTGCCCACTGGAGTGTCTCCACTTTTCCTGATGTCCACCTGGGCACCTTCTTGTCCCAGCCTGGCTGAGAGTCTACTGCTAGTCATGTGCTTCTCTCCCTGGCATCCACTGTGCTCCACTCTCTTCCTGCCAGGAGTCTGCACCTCTGCTAGTCCAGGCTCAGAAGGACACATGTGGCCCTCCTCATGGTCCCTAAGCTCTCGGCGCCCCTTCATGCGCCTGCAGCCCAGGATGTCCCCTCCTTCCCTCTTCCCACTCTCCTAGGGGACCCTTTTCCTGCCTGCTCCTATTTCTTCAAACCTACATCGGTGTTCCCTCTGGTCCCCGTGTTGTCCTCACTCCCATTTCTCTGAGAAAACCTGTCAGAGAGCACATCTTGCTGCTCCCACGCCAGCAGCCCAGAGCTCCTCAGCTCCCACACCATGAAGCTGTGCCCTTGCCCCTCTCCCTGCCTTCCCATATCTAGAGGGGGTGGGCTTGTTCTCACTGCTGCTCATGCCAACGGCCAAGAGTCGCCCTGACTCCTCTCTCTCACCACATCCTGGCCTCCAGCAATCCCCCTACTCTACAAAAAAAATACATCGGAACCCTGACCTTCTCTCTACCTGGATCAATCCAACGTGGCTTCCTGCCCACAGATGCCCCTCCTTCCATCCTGTCCATGCTCCACACAGGGAGACCCTGGAAGGGGGAGCCCACCCACCTCAGCAGCCCATGCCCCTCTCTGACACACACAAAAGGCCTGCTGGGACCTGGACCTCCTACTCCCCCAACCCCATCCTCCCACAACCTAACCCCCTGCACCACCTCTCATGTTCTCCTGCCCTCCAGCACCCACTCTACCACTGGCCTCCTCACTCCTTCCCACCCCAGGCACCCTCAATTCTCAGGGCTTTGCTGGTCCCTCTGCAGGGGCTACTGTTCCTACAGATTTCCACCTGGCTGGCATTCCTTCCTTTTTTGGTGTTTAAATGCTACATTCCAAGGAGACCCTCCCTAGTGACCTTCTCTTGAGGATGAGACCACCCCTAGCCTTCTGCCCTCCTCACTGGTGTTTCCTATTGGCATGTCTGCATGCAAGCATACTCTAGACTTGATGATCATGTCTTGCCCACTAGAATGTGTGTGAAAATTTCCGGCCATGCCCTGTCTTTCCCCAGTCCAGAGACACTATGTAGTATTAGTAAGTGGTTTGTTCTCTCCAATAAAGGAAGGGATTAGGGAAAGGCACAAGAGGTCGAGAGGCCAGAGTGTGAGTCCCTGCACACAGAGCATCATGTCACCCTGCCCCCAGGTCAGCATGACCCCCTGTCTGCAGCCCCAAGTCTTGGCTGGGGACCACTGATGAGGAGGGTGCTGGCCAGACCTCAGGCCTGCTGGGAGGGAGTGTCCCTGTGTGTCCAGGAGCTGGACCAGGTGTTCAGGTGTGCCTTGCCACTCTCCCCAGCTGGCTGAGCAGTATGGCTCTGTGTACTCGCTGCGTCTGGGCCCCCATCCAGTCGTTGTGCTACATGGACACCAGGCCCTGAAGGATGCCCTGTGCGGTCAGGCTGTCAACTTCGGAGGCAGAGGGAGGTTCCCCATCATGGATAATGCCCTCAGAGGATACGGTATGTGTCCATCCAGAGAAGCAGCCAGCCACCTTCCCTTTGGGCCTCAGATCTGTCCATTTCTGGGGCCCTCAGCCCTTCCTGCGACTGTGATGTTGGGGCTGTGGCAGGCTCCATCATGGTTCCACTTGTCCCATGGCACCCAGACCCACCTGCTTTCTCTCTCCTTCCATTACCCATCCATTTCTTGTTCCAGAATTTGTGGCTTTTTGAAGGGGAGAGAGGTTGTATGAGGGCAGTGTCACACAGGTGATTTCTGCAGTTACGCAAACTCTGAGTGACAGACCTTCATTTTTAGAAGGATTAAAATGTCCACTTTCCTATGGTCCATAGTCTCTCATGGTTCCTTTCCTTCTCTGGTTTCCCCCTTTCAGTTTTCCCTTCCTTCTGGTAACGTCCTCCATGCTATTCCTTATGTTCCACATACAAATGAAGCCATATAATTGTGTTTCTCTGCTTGACTTATTTCACTTAGCATAGTCCCCTCCAGTCCCACCCATGTTCTGTCATGAACACCACACCAAAAACTAATGATGTACTCTATGGTGACTGACATAATAAAATAAGGTGTCTGCTTTCTTGCAGAGTTGCTGCGACATTGGGTGGCAGGTCCTGTGAAAGGTTTCCTGTGGATGAAAGGGTCGGTTTCAGGAAAGGCTCTGCAGAGAACAGGAGGGAAGGGGGCAGACCCCTGCTTGTGTGCCCTCTCTGTGTTCTGTGGGAGCACTTCCCTAGTCCGAGAGGGGGGCGGGGTATCGTCTGAGTCCTCACGTGCCCAGGAATGCCCTCATGGTCTTCATGGCTGTGTGGGAGTTGGTGAGTAGATTTCCAAGGGCTGTCTTACTGCCACAGTTTGTGTCCAAGGCTGGAAGCATTGGTGTCCACCCTGCCCCACTGCTGGGTCTTTATTTCTACATTAGGAGAGATTCCCTCCACCTCTCTCTTAAGGTTTGTCTCTCACTCAGAGAATGCTTGAACCGCTTTCTGGGGTTAGTACCAAGTCACAAACACAGAGCTCAGTGGGTACCACGTGGCAAAGCCACATGTGCAGCCACTACTCGGGGGAAGGAATAAACTCTGCGGCACTGTGGAAGTCCCCTCTTGCCCTCCCCCTGCACAGCACTCTCTCCTCCTGGTACCACGTACTCTGGCCTCTAACTCCACAGTTTAATTGTCCTCGTTTTGAACTGAACAGACATGCTGCTCTATAGCAGGTGGTACCCTGTGGGATCTGGCCTCTCGCTTCACAAGATGCTTTGGTCCATCATCCATGGTGCGGACGAAGGTCTCGTGTCAGCTGAGTATAAACACTGCATATTTAACTTAGTTATCATACTTCTCAGTTTGAAAAGCTTGGTGTGGTTCTGTGATGAGTTTTCAATCTCTAACAAATATTCTTTAATTTTTAAAGATTTTATTTGACAGAAAGAGAGAGAGAGAGAGAGAGTACAAACATGGGGAACTGCAGCTAGAGGGAGAGGCAGGCTCTCAGCTGAGCAGGGAGCCCGATGTGACGCCGGATCTCAGGACGCTGAGATCATGACCTGAGCTGCAGGCAGAGGCTTTGCCAGCTGAGCCACCTTGGCATCCCAGTCTCTAATGAATTCTTAATCATGTTTTGAATCTCTGACCTACTCAGCAGTTTTTATAATGTCTCCGATTTCACCACTGGTTGAAGCCCCAGCAGGTCACTGTGACCGATGCTCATGTCTATTGGGATGACTATTAATTTTGTATGAAGTTCCAGACACCCCTGGGAGATTGCAGAGATCATTCCAGGCTTTGATAACGGTATCTTCCCATGGAGAGGATTTACTGCTTCCTTGGAGTGGGTGTCAAGCTGGGCTGTGGACCCCTCGGGCTGGTCTGTCTCCAGGTCACCCCACGTCTGGGTGCAGCCCCAGGTGTTGATTGCAGATGCCCCCTTCACAGGCTTGACTCTTGCTCCTTCCTGGTGTTCAACGACTCTGCTGGGTTTTTGTCTTTCACCTGTGTTTCTGTGGAAAAGCACCCCCACCGTTCCTTATCCCCTTGTTGGCTCTGTGGTGCCTCCCAACTGGTCCTTGTGAACCATACGGACATTTATGCAGCACCTCTACCTTGTCTCAGCAGAAGGAATTGATCAGAATCTCCTACCCCATCACTGTCAGAAGAAGAAGAGACTCCATCAGTTTTTAATTCTTATAAACTTTCTCGTTTGTCTGGGTTGTTTATTTTCTACCTGCTTACTATTTTGCTCATGGTGCCAAGATCCTGTTGAATAAGTCTGAAGACATTGATTTGAATTCTTTTTTTCCTTCTTTTACTTTTTAAAATGCTTTATTTTATTTTTTCAGTGTTCCAAGATTCATTGTTTATGCCCCACACCCAGTCCTCCATGCAATACGTGCCCTCAGTACCCACCACCAGGCTCACCCCCCACCCCCACTCCCTCCCTTCCAAAACCCTCCGTTTGTTTCTGTGTCCATAGTCTCTCATGGTTCATCCCCCTCCCTGATTTACCCCAGTTCACATTTCCTTCCCTTCTCCTGTTGTCTGTCCTTCATGTTATTCCTTATGCTCCACAAGTAAGTAAAACCATGTGATACTTGACCTTCTCTACTTGGCTTATCTCACTCAGCATAATCTCTTCCAGTCCAGTCCATGTTGGTACAAAAGTTGGGTATTCATCCTTTCTGATGGAGGCATAGTATTCCATTGTGTATATGTACCACATCTTCTTTATCCATTCATCTGTTGATGGGCACCTTGGCTCTTTCCACAGTTTGGCGATTGTGGCCATTGCTGCGATGAACATTGGGGTACATATGGCCCTTCTTTTCACTACATCTGTATCTTTGGGGTAAATGCCCAGTAGTGCCATTGCAGGGTCATAGGGTAGCTCTATCTTTAATTTTTTAAGGAATCTCCACACTGTTCTCCAAAGGGGCTGCACCAGCTTGCATTCCCACCACCAGTGTAAGAGGGTTCCCCTTTCTCCGCAGCCTCTCCAACACTTGTTGTCCTGTTAATTTTGGCCATTCTGACTGGTGTAAGGTGGGATCTCAGTGTGGTTTTAATTTGAATTTCCCTGATGGCTAATAATGATGAACATTTTTTCATGTGTCTATTAGCCATTTGTATGTCTTCTATGGAGAAGTCTGTTCATATATCTTCTACTTTTAAAAAAAAATTATATTCAGTTAGCCAATATATAATACATCATTAGTTTTTAATGCATTTAATGATTCATCCATTGCATGTAACACCCAGTGCTCATCACAACACATGTTCTCCTTAATGCCCATCACTGACTACCCCATGCCCCCACTCCCTCCCTTCTGTAACCGTCAGTTTTTAAATTATCAGAAATATCTTTGTTTCCCCATTGATGGATATGGGTAGCTGGTGAGAGCTCACCTGCTCTCATGCTGGTGTTTTCTAACAGCCCTGTGGGGAAGATGGCAGAACTGACTTCCGATTTGTGCAGCTGGATGTGGGGTGTTTCCTAATGGAGTCTTCCTGTAGGAAAAAGGGAGAGAAGCAGCCAATCGGGTTTTTGGCAGGATCCAAATTGGGACGGGTGGGGGAGTAAAGCCCTTCAGATGAGCTGCCTCCAGGGAAGAGCTGACATTCTGTGGACTTAAAAAAAAATCTCCTCTCTAGCATTAACCTGAGGTAAATGATGCAATTTATCTGTGGAAGAGGAAAAGTCCATGGCATTGTGATCCTCTAAAAGCAGTTCTCAAGGAAGCCTATCATGGCCAGGGCCATCTGCCTGCCCTCCGGTGACCAGACTCTTGTCCTCCGTTCTTCCTGCAGGACTTGTGTTCAGCCATGGCAAGCGGTGGAAGCAGATGCGCCGGTTTACTCTCATGACCCTGCGGAACTTTGGGATGGGGAGAAGGAACATGGAGGACCGCATCCAGGAGGAAGCCCAGCACCTGGTGCGGGCCCTCGCACAGACAGAGGGTTGGTTGGCGTGTGCCCCTGGCCAGACATCTGGTGTGAAGTCCATGCTTCTCTGAGCCCAGCAGCCCGCCCACCCAGAGACCACCTTCGCTCTTTTCTATTTGGAAAGTGTAGACCATTCATGGAAGTTTTCCTTGATTTTTGTAACCTTCCCTCTTACCAGCTCAGCCCGTGGACCCTGCCTTCATCCTTGCTTGTGCTCCCTGCAACATTGTCTGCTCCGTCCTCTTTAACAAGCACTTCGACTACCAAGATGAGGAAATCCTGCAGCTGATTATGTCGTTGAATGAAAACTTTTCCATATTGAGCTCTTTCTGGGCACAGGTAAAGCCAGTTGTCTCTGGTCATGAGGTCACCCACGGTTGGTTCCAGGGATGAGCCAAGTGCAGAGTCCCAGCCTGGGCAGTGGAGGGACAGCAGTGCAGGGGGAGATGGAAGGCAGCTGTCAGTCAGGGAGCACAGCTGAGGGCCTGTGGCGAGGCAGCAGGGCTTCCCTCTGCCAGCATGTCTCCTCGGAAGTCCCCCCATGCTTCCTTGGCTCCTTCGAATGCCTGCGGCAGTCCACCCTGAGATCCTACGGCCAGAAATGGGAAGGGGCTGCAGAGGGTAGGGTCCACTGGAACAGAGATGCTTCAAGACCACACAATGTGTCTTGGCTTTTGAATCCTGGGGATGGAATGGGGTGTGGTTTTCCCTACAGCTCTACAATTTGTGGCCATCATTCATGCACTATCTTCCTGGGAGACACCAGAAATTTTTTAAAAACACTCAGAACATAATAAATTTCACGTTGGAGAAAGTGGCACAGCATCAACGGACTCTGAAACCTGAGCAGCCCCGGGACTACACCGACTGCTTCCTCTACAGGATGGAGGAGGTAGGTGTGAAGGCTTCCCTTGGGGCACAGGTGTCTCCAGGCCCAGTGCTCTTCTGGGCTCCACGCATTCAGGTCCCACCTGTCTGGAAGCCCCTGGGCCTCCACAGTGTGTTTCCCCACCATCCCTCGTTAACTGACTGATGGCTGAGAATGCCATCTGCTGGGCAAAGTGACCAGGATGTGACTGTTCACCCTGAGGAGCTCACCGGCCAGTCCTACAGTGGTGGTGACCGTTGCCACCATCGCTCCTTTGGGAGCCCAGGTCACCTTACTCTAATGCCTGGACAGAGCTCGCCAGGAGACAGACTTTCAGTGCCTTGGGGGTTGCTGAGCATGCCTATTGCTCGGTGTGAGTCCATGCATGCAAACAAGTGTGTCGTGTCCACTTTCATACACAAGCAGGTGCTGTTTTTCACCTTTGCTTCAAGACTATGTCAAAAGTGAAACATTTTAAAGTATATTTTCCGCTATGCAAAATGTTAGAAATAATTTCTTTGCTGATTACAAATTAAGTATCAAATGAAAATTGGGGCAAAAAAAAAAAGGCATAAAAATACCCATTTATCTACACAGTAAATATTCACCCCCCTAAGGATTATTACTGTTTCTAACCTGTATCTGTCTGTATCTAATAGAGGGCCTCCTATGAAATCACGGATCTGATTACTCTATTATCTACAGGAAAAACACAATCCATATTCTGAATTTAATTTGGAGAACCTAGCAGCTGTTGGCTTTAACCTGTTCAGTGCTGGCACTGAGACAGTCACCAGCACCCTGCGGCTGTCACTGCTGGTCCTGCTGAAGCACCCAGAGGTGGAAGGTGAGTGGGGTGCTTCCAGCGGGGGCGCCAACACAGGGGAAGGAGACAGCAGCCTGGTGCTTCAATAGTTATTTCCTCCATGTATCTTGTTCATGTACTAGCTTTCCCTGATTAAAAGTTAATTAACACATGTCCATCTTATAAAAATTAGAAAATACAGAAAATTAGGTAGACAAATTTTAAAAAATTCACTAAGTAGTCATATTGAGATAAAATTTATACTTACATTTGGACAGTCTCCTGCCTAGCCCTCTTTTCATGTGCATGCGCACATTTTGCAAGCAATCAGAATTTTACTGCATTGAAACTTTCACATAAAATATATTATGGACTTGTTTACACATTATTAGGTATTCTTTTCCTTTTTTTTTTTAAAGAAGGTATGTTTTTGGCTTTTGTTGTTTTTTAATTTAAATTCAATTAGTCAAGGTATATAGTACAGCACTGGTTTTTGATATAACATTCAATGATTCATCAGTTCAGCATAACACCCAGTGCCCATCACATCATGTGCCCTCATTAATGCCCATCACCCAGTTGCCCCATCCCCCCACTCCCCTCCCCTCCAACAACCCTCAGTTTGTTTCCTATAGTAAAGAGTCTCTCATGGTTTGTCTCCCTCTCTGATTTCTTCCTTGTCAGTTTTCCCTTCCTTCTGCTATTGTCCCCTGAACTATTTCTTATGTTCCACATATGAGTAAAACCATATGATAATTGTGTTTCTCTGATTGACTTATTTCACATAGCATAATCCCCTCCAGTTCCATTCATGTTGAAGTAAATGGTAGATAGTGATCCTTTCTGGTGGTTGAGTAATAGCCCATTGTGTATCTGGACCACATCTTCTTCATCCAGTCATCTATTGAAAGACATCTCAGCTCCTTCCACAGTTTGGCTATCAGACATTGCTGCTGTGCACATTGAGGATTCTTATAAAATATTATTTTAAATTAGCATGTAATTTTTCATACTGAAGCAACCATAGTTTATTTATTCATTATTTGTGAGAATTTTAATTGTTTTATAATTTTTTCTATCACACATAATCTGAAAAAGATCACTGTACCAAAACTTTATATGCTCGTGATATGGCCTTATGATAAATTTTTAGAAATTGAACTGCTATTTTAACAGCAATGAATAACGGAAATAGCTTTTGATCATTATTCCCAAATCTTGATGTATACTTAAGAAGCCCTTGTGTATATTATCCTATAAAAGTAGGCAAAACTGAAAAAATAAAATAAAATTATTATAAAAAATAAAAATAGGCAATAAATAAACTGGAATATTTAATCATGATGAAGATGAAATGAAATGGTATAAATAGTTGTTTGGGCAGTGAAAGAGGAAGGAATTAGTTTCTGAATCTCATACCTCATTTCACAAGTGGGTAGGCATGTGACACACCTGTCACACATGTGTCACACATTGGCTATGTGGCTCGGGACAAGCACGTACATTCTCAGTTTAGTCTCCCCTGTGGTACAAAGCAGCACAGAGTGAGAACGGAGGGCCCATCTCCAGTGCTTCTGTGGTTCCAGAGGTATTTCATGAAATTAGAATAACTGTCTCCTGAAAGCTTTAAAGAAATCAACACTTTCTTGGCTTAGGATGTTTTGTTCCAAAATCAGGGTATGGTTATAATAAAACAGTCCTGATTTCAATCCTGGCTCCACAATAGGATAGAGCCTCCATGGTTTTACTTGATGTCCCTGAATGGCAGTTGTTTCCTCTTGAAAATAAGAATATTTGGGTGCTTGGGCAGCTAAGTTGGTTAAATATCTACCTTTAGCTCAGGTCATGATCCCAGGGTCTTGGAATCGAGCCCTGTATGGGGCTTCCCACTCAGCAAGGAGTCTCTTCTCTCTCTCCTTCTGCCTGTCTCCCTCATTGTGCTGTCTTACACATGTGTGCTCGCTCTCTCAAATAAATAAATAAAAGCTTTTATTCCAACACTTTGAAAAATGCCATGGTATTTTGATTGATATGGCATTGAAACAAAGTATTGTATGGTTTTTGGTGCTATTGTAAATGGAATTATTTCTGTAATTTCTCTTTCTACTGTTACATTGTTAGTATATAGAAAAGCAACTTATTTCTGTGTATTGATTTTTGTATGCTGCCACATTACTGAATTGTTGTTTGATTTCTAGTAATTTGGGGACAGAATCTTTTGGGTTTTCCACATGAAGTGTCATGTCATCTTCAAAGTGAGAGAGTTTGACTTCTTTGCCAATTTGAATACATTTTATATCTTTTTGTTGTCTGATTGCCGATGCTAGGACTTCTAGTACTCTGTTGAACAGTAGTGGCAAGGGTGGGCATCCTCGTCGTGCTCCTGATCCTAAGGGAAAGGCTCCCAGCTTTTTCCTATTGAGAATGATGTTAGCCGTCGACTTTTCATCAATGATTCTTATGAAATTGAGGAACGTTCCCTCTATCCCTACACTCTGGAGAATTTTAATCAGGAAAGGAACTGTATTTTGTCAAATGCCTTTTCTGCATCAATTGAGAGGACCACGTGATTCTTCTCTCTTTTCTTATTTATGTGTTCCAGCACATTGATTAATTTGTGAATGTTGAACTACCCTTGGTGTCCCAGGAATAAATCCCACCTGGTTGTGATGGATAATCCTTTTAATGTACTGTTGGATCCTACTGGTAGGATTCTGTTGAGAATCTTGGCATCCATATTCATCAGGGATATTGGTATGTAAGTTTTCCTTGTGTTTCTATTTTGAAACAGCTTCAGGAGAATAGGTATTATTTCTTCTTTCAATGTTTGGCAGAATTCCCCAGGGAATCAGTTCAGGCCCTGAACTTCTGTTTTTTGGGAAGTTTTTGATTGCTGCTTTAATCTCGTTACTGGTTATTGGTTTAGTCATGTTGTCAATTTCTTCCTGTTTCAGTCTTGGTAGTTTATAGGTTTCCATAAAGGCATCCATTTCTTCTAGGTTGCTTAATTTATTAGCATATAGTTGTTGATAATAATTTCTAATAACTGTTTCTATTTCCTTGGTGTTAGTAGTGATCTCTCCCTTTTCACTCATAATTTTATTAATTTGGGTTCTTTCCCTTTTCTTTTGGATGAGTCTGGCCAGTGTCTTATTGATCTTATTAATTCTTTCAAAGAACCAGCTCTAGTTTCATTGATCTGCTCTACTGTACTTCTGGTTTCTAATTCATTGAGATCTACCCTAATCTTAATTGTTTCTCTTCTAAAGCATGGCTTAGACTTTATTTGTTATTCTTTCTCCAGTTCTTTAATATATAAAGTTAATATGTATATTTGGGATTTTTCTATTTTTTTTGAGTGAACCTTAGATGGCTATGTATTTCCCCCTTACGACTGTCTTTGCAGTATCCCATAGGTTTTGGACTGATGTGTTTTCATTCTCATTGGTTTCCATGAATCGTTTAAGTTCTTCTTTGATTTCCTGATTGACCCAAACATTCTTAATCAGGATGGTCATTAGCTTCCAAGTGTTTGAATTACTTCTAAACTTTTGCTTGTGATTGAGTTCCAGTTTCAAAGCACTGTTGTCTGAGAATATTCAGGGAATAATCTCAATCTTTTGATATCAGTTGAGACCCAATTTGTGACCTAGTATGTGGTCTACTCTGGAGAAAGCTCCATGTGAGTCCAAGAAGAATGAGTATTCTGTTACTGTTAGGGTGGAATGTTCTGTATATATCTATGAGGTCCATTTGGTCCAGTGTGTCATTCAAAGCTCTTGTTTCTTTGTTGATTTTCTGTTTAGACAATATGTCCATTACTGAGAGTGGAGTGTTGAGGTCTTCTACTATTCATGTATTATTATCAATATGTCTCTTTATTTTTATTAACAGTTGGCTGCATGTTTTCCTTTAGGATTTTGATGGATTTATGTCTCACAATGTAGTTGGCTGCTCCCATGTTGGGGACATAGATATTTACAATCATTATATTCTCTTGTTGGATAGACCCTTTAAGCATGATATAGAGTCCTTCTGTATCACTAACTACAGTCTTTAGGTTAAAATCTAATTTGTCTGATATAAGAATTGCTATTCCAGCTTTCTTTTGAGGTCTGTTGGCATGAAAAATGGTTCTCCATCTCTTCACTTTCAGTTTGGATGTATCTTTAGGCTCAACCCTAAAATTTGTACAGAACCAGAAATGACCCTGAATCATTAAGGAATTTTGAAAAAGAAAAACAAAGATGGGGTCATAATGTTGCCTGATTTCAAGCTTTACTACAAAGCCATGATCACCAAGACAGTATGGTACTGGCACAAAAACAGACATGTAGTTCAGTAGAACAGAATAGAGAACTTACAAATGGATCCTCAACTCTATGATCAACTAATCTTCAACAAAGCAGGAAAAAATATCTGATGGGGAAAAAGATAGTCTCTTCAATAAATTATCCGGGGAAAATGGATAGCTATATACAGAAGAATGAAACTCAACTATTCTCTTACACCATATACAAAGATAAACTCAAAATTGATGAAAGAACTCAGTATGAGACAGAAATCCATCAAAATCCTGAAGGAGAACATGCACAGTAACCTTTTGTCATCAACCATAGCAACTTCTTTCAAAACATGTCTCCAAAGGCAAGGGAAACAAAAGTGAAATGATTTTTTGGTATTTCATCAAGATAAAAAGCTTCTACACAGCAAAGGAAACAGTCAACAAAACTAAGAGTCAACCCATGGAATAGGAAAAGATATTGCAAATGACACTACAGATAAAGTGCTGGTATGCAAGATCTATAAAGAATTTCTCAAACCCAACACCCAAAAAACAAATAATCAAGTAAAAAATGGGCATAAGACATGAACAGACACTTCTCCAGAGAAGAAATACAAATGGCTAACAGACACATGGAAAAGTGTTCATCAGCATTAGCTATCAGGGAAATTCAAATCAAAACCACAATGAGATACCATCTTACACCAGTTATAATGGCAAAAATTGACAAGAAAAGAAAAAACAAATGTTGGAGAGGTTGTGAAAAAAGGGGAACCCTCTTACACTGTTGGTGGGAATGCAAATTGGTACAGTCACTTTGGAAAACAGTGCAGAGGTTCCCCAAAAAGTTAAAAATAGAGCAACCCTATGACACAGCAATTGCACTACTGAGTATTTACCCAAACTTAGAGATGTAGTGAAAAGAAGGACCATATGCACTCTAGTATTCATCACAACAAATGTCCACAATAGTTAAACTGTGGAAAGAGTCGAGATGTTCTTCAACAAATGAATGGATAAAGAAGATGTGGTCCATATATACAACGGACTTTTATTCAACCATCAGGAAGGATGCATACCTACCATTTGCATTGACATGGATGGAACTGGAGGAGATTATGCTAAGTGAAATAAGTCAAATGGAGAAAAACAATTATCATATGGTTTCACTTATTTGTGGAACATAAGAAATAGCATGGAGGACATTAGGAGAAGGAAGGGGAAAATGAAGAGGGGGATAACAGGGGGAAATGAACCATGAGAGACTATGGACTGACTCTGGGAATCAAACTGAGGGTTTTGGGGGGAGAAATGGGTGAGCCTGGTGATGGATATTAAGGAGGGCATTTACTGCATGAAGGATGGGTGTTATATGCAAACAATGAATCATGGAACACTACATCAAAAACTAATGACATACTGTATGATGATTAACATAATAAAAAAACAAAGAAACAAAACCCAATACATCAAAAATTAATGATGTACTATATGGTCACTAACATAACATAATAAAAAAAGAAAATCTTTTTTAAAATTTAATTTAATTTTTCAGTGTTCCAAGATTCATTGTTTTTGCACCACACCCAGTGCTCCATGCAATACATGCCCTCCTTAATACCCACCACCAGGCTCACCCATCCCCCTATCCCCTTCCCCTCTAAAACCCTCAGTTTTTTTTCAGAGTCCACAGTCTCTCATGTTTCGTCTCCCCCTCTGATTTACCCCAATTCACTTTTCCTTTCTTTCCCTTAATGTCTTCATGTTATTTCTTATGCTTCCCAAGTAAGTGAAACCATATGATAATTGACTTTCTATGCTTGACTTATTTCACTCAGCATAATCTCCTTCAGTCCCATCCATGTTGTTATAAAAGTTGGGTATTCTCTAACCTCTTTGACATTGGCCACAGCAACTTCTTTCAAGACACGTCTCCAAAGGCAAAGGAGACAAAAGCGAAAATGAACTTCTGGGACTTCATCAAATAAAAAGCTTCTGTACAGCAAAGGAAACAATCAACAAAACAAAGAGGCAACCCACAGAATGGGAGAAGATATTTGCAAATGACACTACAGACAAAGGGCTGGTATCCAAGATCTATAA